>JAMKQA010040235.1:0-15992 GCA_024699735.1 Posidonia australis
TCCCGAGTCGTTGATTCCTGGTCTCCAGGAATAGCTCTTTAGTTCCACTTCTTGTATCTCCATTATGTCTGGAGGAGATTCGAGTTTTGCCACTTTCTCGCGACCCCTTTAAGTCTGGAGGAGTCCTGAGTTGCTGATTCCTGGCCTCCAAGAACAAATTTTGTCCCTCTCTCACGACACCTTTAAGTCCGAAGGAGTCCCGAGTCGCTGATTCCTAGCCTCCAGGAACAGCCTTTAATCCCTTTTCTCGTATCTCATTGAAGTACGGAGGAGATTCGAGTTTTGTCCCAATCTCGCGACTCCTTAAAGTCCGAAGGAGTCCCGAGTCGCTGATTCCTGGTCTCTAGGAACTGCTCTTTGTCCCTTTTTCTCGTGTCACCTTTAGGTCCAAAGGAGATTTGTGTTTCGTCCCTTTCTCGCGACTCCTTTAAGTCCGAAGGAGTTTTGAGTCGTTGATTCCTGACCTCTTGGAACAGCTCTTTATTCCTTTCTCACGACTCCTTTAAGTCTGGAGGAGACCCGAGTCGCTGATTCCTGGCCTCGACGAACAACTCTTTATTCCTTTCTCGCGACTCCATTAAGTCCGGTGGAGTCTCGAGTCGCTGATTGCTGGCCTCCAAGAGCAGCTCTTTATTCCCGCTTCTCTTGTCTCCATTATGTCCAGAGGAGAATCGAGTTTTGTCCCGTTCTCGCGACTCTATTAAGTCCGTAGGAGTCACAAGTCGCTGATTCCAGGTCTCCTGGAAAAGCTCCTGATTTCCTCTTCTTGAATCTCATTTAAGTCCGGAGGAGATTCGAGTTTTGTCTCTTTTCGCGACACCTTTAAGTCCGTAGGAGTCTCGAGTAAATGATTCCTGGCCTCTAGGAACAGCTCTTTATTTCCTTTTCTCGTGTCTACGTTAAGTCTGGAGGAGATTCGAGTTTTGTCCCTTTCTTACGACTCCTTTAACTCTGGAGGAGTCTTGAGTCGCTGATTCTTGGCCTCCAGGAACAACTCTTTATTCCTTTTTCTCGTGTCTCCTTTAAGTCCAAAGGAAATTCGAGTTTCGTCCCTGTCTCGCGACTCTTTTAATTCCTGAGGAGTCCCAAGACGCTGATTCCTGGCCTCTAGGAGCAGCTCTTTATTCTCTTTTCTTGTATCTCCATTAAGTCCGGAGGAAGCGCGAGTTTTGTCCCTTTCTCTTGACTCAATTAAGTCCGGTGGAGTCTCGAGTCACTGATTCCAGGCCTCCAAGAACTGCTCTTTATTCACTTTTCTCGTGTCTCCTTTAAGTCCGGAGGAGATTCGAGTTTTGTCCCTTTCTCGCGACTCCTTTAAGTTCGGAGGAGTCCCGATTGCTGATTCTAGGTCTCGAGGAACAGCTCTTTATTTCCACTTCTTGAATCTCCTTTAAGTTCGAAGGGATTCAATTTTTGTCCCTTTCTCGCGACACTTTTAAGTTTGGAGGAGTCCCGAGTCGCTGATTCCTAGCCTCTATGAACAACTCTTTATTTCCTCTTCTTGAATCTCCTTTAAGTCCGGAGGAGATTCGAGTTTTGTCCCTTTCTCGCGACCCTATTAAGTCTGGAGGAGTCCCGAGTTGCTGATTCCTGGCCTCCTGGAACAGCTCTTTATTCCTTTCTCATGACTCCTTCAAGTCCGGAGGAGTCCCGAGTCGCTGATTCCTAGCCTCCAGGAACAACTCTTTATTCCTTTCCCTCGACTCCGTTAAGTCCGATGGAGTCCTGAGTCGCTGATTCCTAGCCTCCAAGAGCAGTTCTTTATTCCCTTTTCTCGTGTCTCCTTTAAGTCTAGAGGAGATTCAAGTTTTGTCCCTTTCTCGCGACTCCTTTAAGACTGGAGGAGTCCCGAGTTGCTGATTCCAGGACTCCTAGAAAAAATCTTTAATCCCTTTTCTCCTGTCTCCTTTAAGTCCAGAGGAGATTCGAGTTTTGTCCCGTTCTCGCGACTCCATTAAGTCCGTAGGAGTCCCAAGTCGTTGATTCCAGGTCTCTAGGAACAGCTCTTGATTTCCTCTTCTTGAATCTCCTTCAAGTCAGGAGGAGATTCAAGTTTTGTCCCTCTTCGCGACTCCTTTCCGTCCGAAGGAGTCCCGAGTCACTGATTCCTGTCCTCCAGGAACAGATCTTTAGTTCCTCTTCTTGAATCTCCTTTAAGTCCGGAGGAGATTCGAGTTTTGTCCCTTTCTCGTGACTCCTTTAAGTCCAGAGGAGTCCCGAGTCGCTAATTCTAGGTCTCGAAGAACAACTCTTTATTTCCACTTCTTGAATCTCCTTTAAGTCCGGAGGAGATTCGAGTTTTGTCCCTTTCTCGCGACGCCTTTAAGTCTGGAGGAGTCTCGAGTCGCTGATTCCTGGCCTGCATGAACAACTCCTTATTTCCTCTTCTTGAATCTCCTTTAAGTCCGGAGGAGATTCGAGTTTTGTCCCTTTCTCGCAACCCCATTAAGTCTGGAGGAGTTCTGAGTCGCTGATTCTTGGCCTACAGGAACAACTCCTTATTACCTTTTCTCGTGTCTCCTTTAAGTCCGAAGGAGACTCGAGTGTTGTCCCTTTCTCGCGACTTTTTTTAGACCGGTGGTGTCCCGAGTCCCTGATTCCTGACCTCCAAGAACAACTCTTTATTCTTGTTTCTCGTTTCACCTTTAAGTCCGGAGGAGATTTGAGTTTTGTCCCTTTCTCGCGACTCCTTTTAATCTAGAGGAGTCCCGAGTCACTGATTCCTGGCCTCCAGGAATAGCCCTTAATTCCCATTTCTCGTATCACCTTTTAGTCCGGAGGAGATTCGAGTTATGTCACCTTCCCTTTGAGACCTTTAAGTCCGGAGGAGTCCCGAATCGCTGATTCCTAGTCTCTAGGAACAGCTCGTTAGTTCCACTTCTTGAATCTCCTTTATGTCCGGAGGAGATTCGAGTTTTGTTCCTTTCTCACCACCCCTTTAAGTCTGGAGGAGTCTCGGGTCGCTAATCCAGGCCTCCAGGAACAACTCTTTATTTCCTCTTCTAGAATCTCCTTTAAGTCCGGAGGAGATTCGAATTTTGTCCCTTTCTCGCAACCCCTTTTTGATTGGAGGATTCCCGTGTCGCTGATTCCTGGCCTCCAGGAGCAGCTCTTTATACCCTTTTCTCGTGTCTCCTTTAAGTCCGGAGGAGATTCGAGTTTTGTCCCTTTCACGCGACTCCTTTAAGTTCGGAGGAGTCCCGAGTGGCTGATTCCTACCTCCAGGAACAGCTCCTTATTCCCTTTTCTCGTGTCTCCTTTAAGTCCGAAGGAGACTCGAGTTTTGTCCCATTCTCGCGACTCCATTAAGTCCGTAGGAGTCCCGAGTCGCTAATTCCAGGTCTCCTGGAATAGCTCTTGATTTTCTCTTCTTGAATCTACTTTAAGTCTGGAAGAGATTCAAGTTTTGTCCCTTTTCACGACGCCTTTAAGTCTGGAGAAGTCCCGAGTAGCTGATTCCTAGCCTCTAGGAACAACTCTTTATTTCCTTTTCTTGTGTCTCCATTAAGACTGGAGGAGATTAGAGTTTGTTCCTTTCTGGCCACACCTTTAAGTCCAGAGGAGTCCCGAGTCACTAATTCCAGGCCTCTAGGAGCAGCCCTTTATTCTATTTTCTCGTATCTCTATTAAGTCCGGAGGTGACTCGAGTTTTGTCCCTTTCTCGTGACTCCTTTAAGTCCAGAGGAGTCTCGTGTCGCTGATTCCTGGCTTCCAGGAGTAGCTCTTTATACCCTTTTCTCATGTCTCTTTTAAGTCCGGAGGAGATTCGAGTTTTGTCCCTTTCACGCGACTCCTTTAAGTTTGGTGGAGTCCCGAGTCGATGATTCCTGGCCTCCAGGGAAAGCTTTTTATTCCCTTTTCTCGTGTCTCCTTTAAGGCTGGAGGAGATTCGTGTTTTGTCCCGTTCTCGCGACTCCATTAAGTCTATAGGAGTCCCGAGTCGTAAATTCCAGGTCTCCCGGAACAGCTCCTGATTTCCCTTTCTTGAATCTACTTTAAGTCTGGAGGAGATTCGAGTTTTGTCCCTATCTCGCGACTTCTTAATGTCCGAAGGAGTCCAGAGTCGCTGATTCCTGGTCTTTAGGAACTGCTCCTTTTCCCTTTTTCTCATGTCACCTTTAGGTCCAAAGGAGATTTGAGTTTTGTCCCTTTCTCGCTACTCCTTTAAGTCCGAAGGAGTTTCGAGTCGTTGATTCCTGTCCTCTTGGAACGACTCTTTCTTCCTTTCTCGCAACTCCTTTAAGTTTGGGGGAATCCCGAGTCGCTGATTCTTGGTCTCGACGAACAACTCTTTATTCCTTTCTCGTGACTCCGTTAAGTTCGGTGGAGTCCCGAGTCGCTGATTCCTAGCCTCCAGGAGCTTCTCTTTATTCCCTTTTCTCGTGTCTCCATTACGTCCTAAGGAAATTCGAGTTTTGTCCCTTTCTCACGACTCCTTTAAGTCCATAGGAGTCCCGAGTTGCTTATTCCTGGCCTCCAGGAAAAGCTCTTTATTCCCTTTTCTCTTGTCTCCATTATGTCCAAAGGGGATTCGAGTTTTGTCCCGTTCTCGCAACTTCATTAAGTCCATAGGTGTCCCGAGTCATTGATTCCAGGTCTCCAGGAAAAGCTCCGGATTTCCTCTTCTTGAATCTCTTTTAAGTCCGGAGGAGATTCGAGTTTTGTCCCTTTTCGCGAAGCCTTTAAGTCAGTAGGAGTCTCGAGTAAATGGTTCCTGGCCACTAAGAACAGCTCTTTATTTTCTTTATCTCGTGTCTATGTTACGTCTGGAGGAAATTCAAGTTTTGTCCCTTTCTCACGACTCCTTTAACTCCGGAGGAGTCATGAGTCGCTGATTCCTAACGTCTAGGAACAACTCTTTATTCCTTTTTCTCGTGTCTCCTTTAAGTTTGGATGAAATTCGAGTTTCGTCCCTTTCTCGCGACTCTTTTAAGTCCAGAGGAGTCCCGAAATGCTGATTCCTGGCCTCCAAGAGCAGCTCTTTATTCTCTTTTCTCGTATCTCCTTTAAGTGCGAAGAAAGCTCGAGTTCTGTCCCTTTCTCGCGACTCCATTAAGTCCGGTGGAGTCCCGAGTCACTGATTCCAGGCCTCCAGGAACAGCTCTTTATTCCCTTTTCTCATGTCTCCTTTAAGTCCAGAGGAGATTCGAGTTTTGTCCCTTTCTTGCGACTCCCTTAAGTCCAGAGGAGTCTCGAGTAGCTGATTCTAGGTCTCGAGGAAGAACTCTTTATTTCCACTTCTTGAATCTCCTTTAAGTCTTGAGGAGATTTGAGTTTTGTCCCTTTCTCGCGACACCTTTAAGTCTGGAGGAGTCCCGAGTCGCTGATTCCTGGCCTCCATGAACAACTCCTTATTTCCTCTTCTTGAATCTCCTTTAAGTCCGGAGGAGATTTGAGTTTTGTCTGTTTCTCGCGACCCCATTAAGTCTAGAGGAGTCCCGAGTCGCTCATTCTTAGCCTCCAGTAACAGCTCCTTATTACCTTTTCTCGTGTCTCCTTTAAGTCTGAAGGAGACTCGAGTTTTGTCCCTTTCTCGCGACTCCTTTTAGTTCGGAGGAGTCCCGAGTCGCTGATTCGTGGCCTCCAAGAACAGCTCTTTATTCCCGTTTCCCGTTTCACCTTTAAGTCCGGAGGAGATTCGATTTTTGTCCCTTTCTCGCGACTCCTTTTAGTCCGGAGGAGTCCCGAGTCACTGATTCCTGGCCTCCAGGAACAACCCTTTATTCCCTTTTCTCGTATCACCTTTAAGTCCGAAGGAGATTCGAGTTTTGTTCCTTTCTCGTGAGACCTTTAAGTTCGGAGGAGTCCTGAGTCACTGATTCTTGGTCTCTAGGAACAGCTCTTTAGTTCCTCTTCTTGAATCTCCTTTATGTCTGGAGGAGATTCGAGTTTTGTTCCTTTCTTGCGACCCCTTTAAGTCTGGAGGAGTCCCGGGTCGCTAATCCAGGCCTCTGGGAACAGCTCTTTATTTCCTCTTCTAGAATCTCCTTTAAGTCCGGAGGAGATTCGAGTTTTGTCCCTTTGTCGCAACCCTTTTATGAGTAGTGGATTCCCGTGTCGCTGATTCCTGGCCTCCAGGCGCGGCTCTTTATACCCTTTTCTCGTGTCTCCTTTATGTCCGGAGGAGATTCGAGTTTTGTCCCTTTCATGCGACTCCTTTATGTCCGGAGGAGTCCCGAGTGGCTGATTCTTGGCCTCCAGGGAAAGCTTTTTATTCCTTTTTCTCTTGTCTCCTTTAAGGCCAAAGGAGATTCGAGTTTTGTCCCGTTCTCGCGACCCCATTAAGTCCAGAGGAATCCCGAGTCGCTAATTCCAGGCCTCCAAAAACAACTCTTGATTTCCACATCTTGAATCTACTTTAAGCCCGAGGAGATTCGAGTTTTGTCCCTTTTCGCGACGCCTTAAAGTCCGAAGGAGTCCAGAGTCGCAGATTCCTAGCCTCCAGGAACAGCTCCTTTTCCCTTTTATCGTGTCACCTTTAAGTCTAGAGGAGATTTGAGTTTTGCCCCTTTCTCGTGACTCCTTTAAGTCCGGAGGAGACCCGAGTCGCTGATTCCTGGCCTCCTGGAACTGCTCTTTATTCCTTTCTCGCGACTCCTTTAAGTCCGGAGGAGTCCAGAGTCGCTGATTCCTGGCCTCTAGGAACAACTCTTTATTTCTTTCTCGCGACTCCGTTAAGTCCGATGGAGTCACGAGTCGCTGATTCCTGGCCTCCAAGAGAAGCTCTTTATTCCCTTTTCTCGTGTCTCCTTTAAGTCCGGAGGAGATTCGAGTTTTGTCTCATTCTCGCGACCCCATTAAGTTTGGTGGAGTCCCGAGTCGCTAATTCCTGGCCGTTATGAACAGCTCCATATTCCCTTTTCTCGTGTTTCCTTTAAGTCCGAAAGAGACTCGAGTTTTGTCCCTTTCTCGCGACTCCTTTAAGTCCGGAGGAGTCCTGAGTCGCTGATTCCTGGCCTCCAAGAACAGCTCTTTATTCCCTTTTCTCGGTTCACCTATAAGTCTAGAGAAGATTCGAGTTTTGTCCCTTTCTCGCGACTCCTTTTAGTCCGGAGGAGTCCCGAGTCGCTGATTCCTAGCCTCCAGGAACAGCCCTTTATTCCCTTTTCTCATATCTCCTTTTAGTTTGGAGGAGATTCGAGTTTTGCCCCTTTCTCGTAACTCCTTTAAGTCCGAAGGAGTCCCGAGTTACTGATTCCTGGTCTCCAAGAACAGCTCTTTAGTTCCTCTTCTAGAATCTCCGTTATGTTCGGAGGAGATTTGAGTTTTGTCCCTTTCTCGCGACTCCTTTAAGTTTGGAGGAGTCCCGAGTCGCTGATTCCTTTCCTCCAGGAACAGCTCTTTATTTCCTCTTCTTGAATCTCCTTTAAGTCCAGAGGTGAATCAAGTTTTGTTCCTTTCCCGCGACCCCTTTAGGACTGGAGGAGTCCTGTGTCGCTGATTCCTGGCCTCCAAGAATAGCTCTTTATTCCCTTTTCTCGTGTCTCCTTTATGTTCGGAGGAGATTCGAGTTTTGTTCCTTTGTCGCGACTCCTTTAAGTCCAAAGGAGTCCTGAGTCTTTGATTCCTGGCCTTTAGGAACAGCTTTTTATTCCATTTTCTCGTGTCTACTTTAAGTCCAGAGGAGATTCGAGTTTTGTCCCTTTCTCGCGACTCCTTTAAGTCTGGAGGAGTCCTGAGTCACTGATTCCTGGCCTCCAGGAACATCTCTATAATCCCTTTTCTCGTATCTCCTTTAAGTTCAGAGGAGATTCTAGTATTGTCCCTTTCTCGCAACTCCTTAAAGTCCGAAGGAGTCCCGAGTCGCTGATTCCTAGTCTCTAGGAACTGCCCTTTGTCCCGTTTTCTTGTGTCAACATTAGGTCCAGAGGAGATTTGAGTTTTGTTCCTTTCTCGCGACTCCTTTAAGTCTGGAGGAGTCCCGAGTCGATGATTCCTAGCCTCCTGGAACAGCTCTTTATTCCTTTCTCACGACTCCTTTAAGTTTGGAGGAGTCCCGAGTCGCTGATTCCTAGCCTCCAAGAGCAGCTCTTTATTCTCTTTTCTCGTGTCTCCTTTAAGTTTAGAGGAGATTCGAGTTTTGTCCATTTCTCGCGACTCCTTTTAGTCAGAAGGAGTCCCGAGTCGCTGATGCCTGGCCTCCAAGAACAGCTCTTTATTCCCGTTTCTCGTTTCACCTTTAAGTCAGGAGGAGATTCGAATTTTGTCCCTTTCCCGTGACTCCTTTTAGTCCGGAGGAGTCCCGAGTCACTGATTCCTGGCCTCCAGGAACAGCCCTTTATTCCCTCTTCTTGAATCTCCTTTAAGTCCAGAGGAGATTCGAGTTTTGTCCCTCTTCACGACTCCTTTACGTCCAGAGGAGTCCCGAGTCGCTAATTCCTGTCCTCCAGGAATAGATCTTTAGTTCCTCTTCTTGAATCTCCTTTAAGTCTGGAGGAGATTCGAGTTTTATCCCTTTCTCGCGACCCTTTTAAGTCTAGAGGAGTCCCGAGTCGCTGATTCCTGGCCTCCAGGAACAACTCCTTATTACCACTTCTTGAATCTCCTTTAAGTCCGGAGGAGAATCGAGTTTTGTCCATTTCTTGTGACCCCTTTAAGTCTGGAGGATTCCCAAGTCGCTGATTCCCGGTATCCAGGAACAACTCTTTATTCCCTTTTCTCGTGTCTCCTTTAAGTCCGAAGGAGATTCGAGTTTTGTTCCTTTCTCGCGACTCGTTTAAGTCCGGAGGAGTCCCGAGGCGCTGATTCCTGGCCTCTAGAAACAACTCTTTATTCCATTTTCTCGTGTCTCCTTTAGGTTCGGATGAGATTCGAATTTTGTCCCATTCTCGCGACTCCTTTAAGTCCGGAGGAGTTTTGAGTCGCTGATTCCAGGCCTCCAAGAATAGCTCTTTATTCCCTTTTCTCGTATCTCTTTTATGTCCAGAGGATATTCGAGTTTTGTCCCTTTCTCGCGACTCCTCTATGTCCGAAAGAGTCCTGAGTCGTTGATTCCTGGTCTCCAGGAATAGCTCTTTGTCCCTTTTTCCCATGTCATTTTTAGGTCCTGAGAAGATTCGAGTTTTGTCCGTTTCTTGCGACTCCTTTAAGTCTGAAGGAGTCCCGAGTTGTAGATTCCTGGCCTCCAGGAACAGCTCTTTATTCCTTTCTCGCGACTCCTTTAAGTCCAGTGGAATCTCGAGTCGTTGATTTCTGGCCTTGAGGAACAGCTATTTATTCCCTTTTCTCGTGTCTTCGCAGGTTAAAGATCAGTGGCAGCTCTACTTTGATGGCGCAGTTAACAGGAAAGGCATGGGTATCGGTGTAGTGCTGGAAACTCCATAAGGGCAGATGATCCCACTTGCTCACAAGCTAACATTTGTGTGCACCAACAATGTGGCAGAGTACGAGACATGTATCCTTGGCCTAAGAGTAGCATTATAGCATAGTGCGCGGAGATTACATGTACACGGGGATGCCATGTTGGTTATCTTTCAAGTTAATGGCAACTGGAGGACCAGTGAATTGAAATTAGTTCCTTATCACAACCATCTTTTGAAGCTGATGGCCAAATTTGAAGAGATACGCTTTTCCTTCATGAACAGAGCTAGGAATGTTTATGCAGATGCACTGGCCACTCTTGCATCCTGGTTGTCCATACCAAAGGATGATACAGTAAAAGTGTCGGTAACCTACACAGATCAGCCGGCACATTGCATGAGTGTGGAAGAAGCAGATTCCCCTACAGAGCTTCCTTGGTACCATGACATCACGACTTATCTGGAAACTGGAAATCATCACCCGGATGCATCCACGGCAGACAGAAATACTATGATCCAACTGGCCTCAGAGTATGTGCTCAGTGTTGGCCACTTGTATCAGAGATCTTACAATCAAATGCTTCTGCGTTGTCTAGATTAAAAAACGGCTGATACAGTAATGTTACAAGTGCATTTTGGGGACATGCGGGCCTCACATGAGCGGAGTATTACTGGCCAAGAAAATAATGTTACAAGGTTATTTCTGGTCAACCATGGAGACAGACTGTTGCCAGTTTGTGTGAAGATGTCACAACTGTCAAGTCCACGGCAACTTTATCCATGCACCTCCACAGCAGCTCCACAATATGTCATCACCTTGGCCTTTCTCCACGTGGGGAATAGATGTTGTCGGAGCTATCCATCCAGCAGCCTCCAATGGACACCAATACATCTTAGTGGCCATTGATTACTTCACAAAATGGGTGGAGGCTGCCTCCTATAAGACAGTTACAGCTGCCGTGATGGAGAAGTTCATCTGGAACAACATTATCACCCAGTACGGGGTCCCGCACTCTATCATTTCAGATAATGGGACAAATTTCACAGCCAGAAAGGTTGAGGATTTCCTACAGGAGTTCCATATCAGACATCATAAGTCTTCCCCGTACCGCCCCCAGATGAACGGTGCAGTGGAATCTGCCAATAAGATTCTTAAAAAGATGGCAGAAACACATAAGGACTGGCATGACAAGCTCCCATATGCTCTGTCGGCTTATAGAACATCAATCTAGACTTCGACAGGAGCGACTCCATATTATTTTGTATACGGAATGGAAGCAGTCCTACCGATAGAAATGGAGATACAGTCGCTCAGGGTTCTGAAAGAAGCAAAGCTGGAAGAGGCAGAGTGGATTGAAGACCTCCTCGCTCAGCTGAACTTGATAGATGAGCATCGACTGCAAGCCAAACATCATGCACAGTGCTATCAGAAACGCATGGCTAAATCCTACCAGAAGAAGGTCCGGCCAAGAAGCTTTTTGCCGGGAGACCTGGTCTTGAGAGCAATACACCTCCCTGATGGTCGTGGCAAATTCAGACCCAATTGGTGGGGACCTTTTGTGGTCAAGCAAGTCTACTCCGGAGGAGCTATCATCTTGGAGGACATGGACCGCATTGAACAGTCAGAGCCAGTTAACTCTTGCTACCTAAAAAAGTACTATCAGTGAGCATAAACAGCATGTCCTCACTCTGCGACACCAACACTATCCTCCATGCATGCATCCATGCTCTTCCAACATTCATGTAGCTCTACATCACAATACACTAATCCTCATGCAGAATATGCATATGTAGGGCATCATTCTCTTGCATCAACGCATGTATGGATCTACGCATGTATGGATCTTAGCCCGATGATGATAAGCGGAATAAGCTAGCCAATGTTGGGAATGTGTAGCACCTCCTCAGGTAGATACTATTCAAGAACCAAGAGAGTGAGGGAGCCACCTTTCATTGTGAATTGGGTGAAGTATCCAAACTCCTCATGAACCCTACACCTCCTAGAGGGAGATAAAATGTTAGCGGTGAGAATGAGAGCGTGAGAAATAATAATAAAAATAAAATATCTGTGAAAGGGCATAAAAGAATAAGAAGACAGAAGTCGCAGATAGAAGTCCGCCCTAAAGAGAGAGGCATGTCGGGTAGCTTTGTCCCTCAAGTTTATCTTGGAGAGGAGTCGGAGTGAATACCTAGGAGAAATGTCTAAAAGGGCCTAGCCAACCCTTTAAACAAGCAGTAGCTCCCCACCATAGAACAGGTACCTATTACCTCCAAGCCAGGGATAAGGTGAACCCACATGCCTATGAGGGAGAGAATAAAGAATAATTAAAAAAAAGTAGGGGTATGGTCCAATAGGGTTTGGAATGGAGCCCAAAACACAGTGACCCATTTCCAGGGAGTCACCTGAAAAACTAGAGGCTTGGATAGAGTCTCATGAGATCTGGTGTTGCCATTCCTTTGTACTTGGCATTAGACATCCCAACGCTGAGGGCATAAATAAGATCCAGCAAATCATCTAACATGCATACATTTTCTTCCTGCAAACAAACATCCTAATAAACGTCGCAGAGTGTCACTTGGCTCTTTTGTCTTGAATGCGACGACGTCTTTCAATTCAAGAGAATCAAGAAGACATCACCTAAACCAGGGGCATGTAAGTTGCTCTGGTTGGTTTGGGACCATTTGTGTCAACCAAGGGCATGTCAGCTGTCCTATGGATTGGCCACACTGAGCAAGTACTTGACCAGGAGCATGTAAGCTACACTGGTTGGTTAAGAGTCATCTGTGTCAACCAGGGGCATGTTAGTTGTCCTATGGATTAGACGCTTTGACCCATCTCAACCGGGGACATGTCAGCTATCCTATGGTCATACACTTTGAGCCAATTACCCAACCAGGGGCATGTCAGCTGCTCTATAGGTCGAAGATCCTCAATGCACGGTCAGAAGGCGCGGTCAAACAATCTTAGTTCTCTAGAGTTCACTGTTCTTGTCTCATCACCTTGGGCTTGGTTTTAAACTAGTTGGTAACTAGGACCTCCCCTCAAGATTGTGCACAAGATTTAGTCCATTCAGCAATTCCCTGTTCGGTTAGCTGCAGTTTTCAGTTTTGGGCCAATCTATTGATATTATTTCAGCTCTTATCTGCCCGCCTTAATTCTGCTAATTGTAGTCGAATAAAGCAGGAGTGGAAATCTCTGTCTGAGGAATAACATCTTGAACATGTGATTACAGGAGATCGTCTACCCCTTCCGAGGAGGCTTGAGCCAGGAAAGCTGAGGTATCTTGCAGATCATGGGGTATCCTACAATGGTTGTGTCCACACAGTGCTCAGATGTTCTCCAAGCTTAGATCAAGCAGTTAACTGAAAGCGACCGCTACAAGCTGCGGATTTGGGAGATTTCTACAAAACTCTTGTGCATCGCAAAGGTGGAGGTCTCCCGATATTTCCTGTGTGCGGCCACCCGATTCTGGAAGTCGGATCATCATGTTTTCCACTTTGGGAGAATTGAACTGACTCCCACCCTGGAAGAGGTATACAGAATTTGCTGCCTACAGAAGTTCTTGGGGCCTACAGTGTTCATGCGGCGAGATGGTTATTCTTCGGTGTTGAGTAAGCTAATCGGCTTACCGACCGGTGAATGTAGTCGTCAGCTTATTTGTTCAGGCGAACAATTTCCCATGCTGAAGTTGGCTTACTTTGACAAAGTGGCTGGAATGCGTGCCTCCATAGGTGACGAATTGTGGCTGAAAGGCTTTGTAGTTCGCTTCCTGGGAGAGTTGATCTTCAGTCATGGCCAGATGGTGGTGAACATTGAAGTTGTTGAGGTTGCCATGGCAGTTGTCACCCAACAGATAGATATGGCTCTGGTCATCCTAGCAGAAACCTATCAGGCGTTGGACCGTTCTTTGCGGCGCTGCCGGCACTTCTACGGTTGTGGAGCTTTTGTACAAGTATGGATGACTGCACATCTAGGTGTAGCAGTCTTGCGTCCAAAGCGAGCCGCTTTCGAGTCCTACTGCCAAAGTGGCCATGCGCGCACGCTCATTTCAGTCCAGAAGGAGTACGAGCGATCACAAAGCCTGACAGAACAGAAGATCACATGGCGCATTATTCCATCAGCTTCTTGCAACTTTGAAGCGTTCTTTAATACAACAGACATGCGGCTTATCGTCCTGCCTGGATTGACTGGTGGAGTGGAGTACCACCCAATCCATGTGATGCGGCAGTTCGGTTACAAGCAGGATTCTCTGGATCAGGTGCGACAACCAGTCATGTCTCTTAGGAGCTAATTGGTCGCCAGCTTGTCAATTCTTAAACTGTTGTGCTTGGCCTCTGCTGTGGCGGCAAGATCTTTGGTGCGGACCCCTGGTATGTTTCTGGCTAGTGGCTAATTGTCAATGATTAACTCTCGTATGTGGTTTCACGAGGGGTGTCTTTGTCAACCCTGAGCATCGGTCTTTGTTGTACTCGACCTCTGACCTCGCTTAGGGAGGGGCATCTGTAGACACCCCAATTTCCTAATTTTGCAGGATGGGGATGTGGTCGCTGAGCTCTAACTTAACCAAGGCCATTTAATTCATGGAGACCCAATTAGGCCCATGAAAGGCCCACTTAGGCCCATCTAACCCTTTTAAAACTCTTTTAACTTGTTTTGGGCCCAATTAGACCCATTTGGGCCCATGAAGGCCCACATAGGCCCATTAAGCCTAATTAGGCCCATGGAGGCCCGCAATGGCTCAACCCACATCTTCTCATATTTGAACTTCTTCCAAAATCAGACTCATTTATCCCTCTTCTTCTAGTTTTAAACCCAATATCACTTTTATTTCTTTTTTCCTTCATTAACCTAAGTTCTCTACCCAAATAATCAAATTATTTCACTCTCCTTCCTCCTTCCTCACTGAATCCCTTCCTTCTCCACGAACCAGCTACTGAGCTCACTGAATTCATCAATCTAGCAGCCCACCCTCTTTAGCCCGTTGATCCAGCAAGCCACACAGCAGCCACCCATCAGATCAGTTGCCGGAGGAGCTTGGGTCACCGTAGATCACTGTCGGCGAGCAGGGGACAGGATGGAGCGCAGAGGGGACAACCGTTGGTGTTGGTTGTGTTGTTTGGAGTGAAAAGGGGACACCGTACCTCATCACGACTTCAGTTAGGAAGTTGGAGTGTTGGTTGTTAATTCTGTTAGGGAATGGGAGTTCTGTTACGATGGGTTGCCGTTCTCCGTTCGCCTATAAAAGGAGAGGAAGGGCCAGCGATTCAGAGACTTTTTCCACCGCGAGTGGAGCAGAGAGCTAGCGATTCCAGGACTTTTCCCACGACGAGAGGGAGAGAATTTTGAGTGGAGAGCGTGGAGCAGAGGAGCAGAGAGCCAGTGTCGTTCCCAGAGCTCCGACGACACGTCTCCAACCAGGTACACATCCTCGATCACTCTAATCATCCGAATTATAGATTTCTACGCCCTCCTTCTCTTCCCAGAGTGTTTCCAAGGAATCCAGAGTGATCCCTTGGCTAACGAAGCTCCTCCGTGCCCTGCCATCGCCATTCTTCGACGATAGAGGTGGGAGGGGGCAATCCAGGAGGCTTCCTGGATCGCTGAGCCTCCTGTCTTCCTCCTCTGGTCCTCCCGGAGCTCGCTCGCCCTGTAGATCGCTGCTTCGCCACTCCAGAAGCCTCACACGGGATCGCTGGAGAGGACGCTCCACAGCTGCCATTGTCGAAGATGAAGGCCCCTGTCTGAGCCTACTCGTCGCTCCGAGCCTCGCCGCGATGATCCAGCCCCGCAAAGACCTTCCTTTGGCCTCACGCGATCATCACGCAGCCACCAGGACCTTCCTCCACCTCTGGATAGCCCCCGCAGCCTAGCTCACCGGAGTTTTTAGCGTCGGCGGTGAGGGAGATCGGAGGGAACATCCGCGCGCGTCTCACTCGCTTCCATGCCCTCAGAAGCCTCCCGCTCCTCCTGCTCAACCTTCCAGAAGCCTCAGAATGCAGCACCGTCGCCTCGAACGCCTCCAGCCGCCGCAGATGTGTCGCCGGCATAGCCCCGACGGTGAGAGGGGTGGGTGGCCCACTCCAGCCGTTGTGCCTCTGATCCAATCCGTTGGATCTCTCTGGATGCCTCTTTTCTTGCTTCTCGTGGAGTCTGATCTTGGATCAGACCACAGGAGGCCGTGTTTGTCCCCTACGGCGGTCGACGGCGGCGAGCTCCGTCGCCGGCGACCGTCGTTTCTTTTCTCATTTAAAAAACCATTTTAAAACATATTATTTGAATAAATCTGGAGTTTATGTTTTTCTTGCAAATAGGTCCATCTGGAATTGCTTTTTAGTCCTTTTATTACATCTAGGTCCTGCAATCATCTTTTTTTAAATGTTTCGTGTAGACACCCCGATTTTGAAGTCACTTGGCAGCAGGCTACTCCGGTTGATGCTCTGGTTGCAACCACTAAAATCCTAGCCCATTTAGGCCCGCGCAAGCCCACACAAACCCATTAGGCCCGTGCAAGCCCATTAAGCCCAATTAGACCCACATTGGCCCACTTTGACCTAATTACACTTAAAACTAAACAAATTAAATTAAATCCACTTAAAAGCTAATTAATCAAACAAATAATACCCTAATCAAGTAAAATTCATTTAAATCCAATTAAAATCCAATAAAACCCAAAAACCCACTTAATCCAATTA
>JAMKQA010040236.1:0-15965 GCA_024699735.1 Posidonia australis
CACGGATCACACATGCATCTTTGCATCTTGTTTACTTTCTGCCTTTTTTTGTGTGTTTTCTTGGTTTTCCTCGTCTTTCCATTAAAAGACTAGGTGGCAACTCCTTTCCTTATCCTTTTTGTCTTCCCTTTGGTGTTTCCGAGTCTTGTCTCTTCCTCCGGATTCACCATTTTCGCCGTGATTGTATCGGACCTACCAGTGTGTTTCCGCACACCGGTGTAAGGTTTGGTGAACCACGCCCAGGCGTTCCACCGGCATGGTCACAGGATCCCTCAGGGACAGTGAGGGATGGCACAGTCAAAGGTCCAGATGTCAAAGGTGGGATAGCTATGGGTTGCCCTCGAGGTAGGAAACCGCAAGAGATGTTGCCATAGTGGGCAGAGTGCCAAAAGAGAAGGAACTCTGAGGAAGTGAGGCCATCGGTGATACATCTAGAACCCGAGCTGGGGTCACTAAGATGGACTCAGTGTCGGGCTCTAAACTGGTCGAGGTCAGTGGATGTCCTACAGGTTGGGGGACAAAACCTCCATGATACACGAAGGGGACAAAAGGAACAGCTGAAGACATAGCAAGGGTAGGAGGGACAGAAAAGGAAGCACCCTCCTAAGCAATAGTGGCGGAAAGAGACTCACTAGTACGTTGGGCCATAACTGACCGGAAACGGGTGAGAACTAGGCTACGGTGGCAAACAAGGGGATGAATCCTAGGATGAGATATTGTCAAAGTGGCGAATAACTTTTCCTGAATTAAGGCAGGAACGCTCAAGTAGTGGCTAAAAAAACTCACACTCTACCTGAGGAAAAAGAAACTGCTGATGTTAGAACCAACAACAAACTGCAGTTTGTTATGGTGGCGTGAATGGCATTTATGCACATGGATGCAACTAACATGCTCTTTCTCACCAACTAAGTGTTTCCTAGAAGGTCGTCTACTCTAGGATCACACATGGGTAAGTAGGTCTCTGACTTAGGCTAGAAAGTAAAGGTCCTCACCCTATATCCTGACCAAAGGGCCAGCAGTGAACGAGTGGTGCGTTGGTGGCCTCATCTCCTGCAGTAGCATGGAGCTGTACCCTCTATTAGCACCGACACGATTCCGGACAAGGAGGGACAAACTAGCAACACGTCCTATGCCAAAGCCATAGAACAAATTACCATAATTGCCCTTCATGGACTGTAGGTGGACTCAGGGGAGAAGAATGCATACCCTATATGATCAATCATGCAATATGCTTTAGTGTTTTTTACTTGCGTTTTATTAACCAAGGGGAGAGTTTGATTTGGTCTCTAGTTTTGCCTTATTAATTGTTCTCTGAGTTTGTGTGTTTTATTTTAACTAGAGGGGGAAACAAACATGTCTCTACTCTCCTAGGCATGTCAAGTGCGAAAAGGGGAAGAAAACACACAAGTAAGGCAAGCATGCAAGCAAAAGGCATGATCATGGCATGTGCAAGTGTCGTGCTATCATGATTGTGAAAAGAAAAAACATCTATCACATCAAAAGGCAAGATTCATAGCATGTGTGTGCAATGATAGAGCAAATGTGTGAAATAAAGTGCAAAAGGCATGCTAAACGAGCAAACAATCAAACCAAGGAAGCCAAAGCCTCCTCAAGCAAGCGAAAAGACTAACCTGAAAGCTAGAATCTGGTTGTCCCCAGCGGAGTCGCCAGTTTTGTGACCATGCCGACCTAGGGGTTCGGTGTGCGCCTATTCTTTTAAGGGAAAGATGAGGAAAACCACAAAAGATTGAATGCATGAGATGCAAATATGACGGCTGGATGTCTGCTAACCAAAGGATGAGTAAGGATTCCTATTACGCATGAGGAAGGTATTAGGCACCCTCGTGTGCCCAAGAAACTCGGTCTTTCTAGCCTAAATCGCTTGCTATAGCTGAATGAATGCTTACTAGGCCTAGATCTTGCTCTGAACATGCTAATGTGAATGCCATGACAAGATTGGATGGATGTGCATGACGGTATGCAAAAACTGTAAAGAAATCCACATGAAAAAGATGAAATCACAAAGTATGACACGACAGAGAAAATCACTTGAAATGACGAGGTTCTTACTGAGAAAGGCTCAGAAAACCATATTGATATCAAGAAGACAAAAAGCGAGGTCAACCCAAATCCTCAAAATCATGGAAAAAGTTGTAAAAATCAAGGGGAGAAATAATCTGCAAATGGGCCAATGTGGGCCTTGCGGTCAGTTAGTGTATGCCCTCAGGCAATGAAATCAAAATCAAATCAAAATCTGAGATGTAGGATTAAAGAAAATCAAATTAGATATTAGATAGGAAACTCTGAAAGCAAAGTGAAGAAAGAAATCCATGAAAGAAAGGCATAAGATGCCGACTCACTAAATAGGGATGCAAATGTGAGGAGAAACGCATGGATAATTGCCTAAATGTGCAAAATTCTAAAGAATGGCTTGGACAAGGACTATGCAAGACTGATTGCAAATATTCAGATGCATGCTCATGAATTGGATGCCTAAGGGCAATTTGGTCATTTTCCTGGCCAGATGTGATAGATGCTAGCATGGGAGTGATGCATGGTCTAAGTTATGTCAAAATCTGTGTCAAATGTCCAGAAGATGTTATTTGCAAGAAAACATGGAGAAGAAAAACAACAAAATGATGTAAACACAATAAAGGTCAAGCATATGGGCCAAGATGCAAAATTCACAAAAACGAGTGAGAATCTGGATGAAAAATATGTTCATGACACCTATTCTAACATGTAAATGATGGATCCAATGTCAATGTGGTACTGAGATGTGAAAGTTGCACTTGGGTAATTTCCTGAAAAATCAAGGTCTAAAGTGAAAAATTCACACATAAGTGCAAATGTGACTAAAATGTGAGACTAAAAATCAATTCACAGTGAAAACATGATTTTTAAATGGAATCAGTGATTAAATGCAAAATGTGACATGCAATGAGTGAAAAATATCCCAAAATATGCAAGAGAACATTTAAAACCCTAAATGATGGATTTAGAAATAATTTAAGGGCCTATATGCAAATTGTATGTGCTCAGGAATGATTTGATGTGAATTTAGGGACTTGTATGCAAAATTTCAACACCTGAATGTGATAAAAATTAGGCCTTTATACTGGACAGTGTAATTATGAAGTTTCCTAAGGTTTAGGATGCAAAATGCACAAAGAAAACTCATTTTTTAATGTTCTAGGGGCTTAATGCAATGATTAGGACCAAAATGTAAAGAAAATTCAATTTTAATGATAGTCAGCGTGATTTTTAAATCTTTTAGGGCTTAGATTGCAAACTTCCTAGGGAAAACTCATTTAAAATAAGCTTTAGGGGCTAACTGCAAATATTCAGGACTTTAATGTGATACAAACTCAATTTTAATGGTGATTAGTGTGATTTTAGAGACCTTTAGGGTCTAGAATGCAAATTTCACAAAGAAACATTGATTTTTAAAAGTTTCAGGGGCTAAATACAAATGTTTAGGACTTAAATGTGAAAAAAAATTGGTCTCAGGGATTTAAATATAATGAAATAAACATTTACAATATTAAGACATGAAATCTAAAACCATTAGGGAAGATCATGCAATTTTTACAATTAAAAGAAAAAGAAGGAAGAGTTTCACAGAAACAGAGGGACTTAATCACAAAATTCCTGGACTGAAAGGCAATGTCTTAAAAAGAAGAAGGAAGTTTTCATTAAAACTAAGAAACAAATGGCTATCGTCGGCTATTCGAAGATTACCGGCAGCGAAGGCCAGGGTGAGCCATCGGGGCTTTTCCCGACAGTCGATTGACGATCTGAGAGGCTAGAGAAGGATGCAAGGGAGAAATCCCTTGGTGTCGATGAGACTCTCGACGGCTAGAATGGGTCTTCGATCCCCCCTCGTCGGGGTTCTTCTTCGGTGATGGGGTTGCGATGGTGGCGCTCCTAGAGGCGATGGCTTGGTGTGGCGGCGATCGAAGATGCTCTGGAGTGCTTCAGAGATGCTTTGGGGCTTAATGGGCTTAGGTTTTTGGTTTTTTGATTTTGATTTTTCTTTTGGTTTTTGTTTCGGAATTTTTAGGAATTTTTAGGTTTTTAATTTTAGGTTTTTAATTGGGTTTTGTGGGTTTAATTTAATATCTGATTTTTTAATTTAGGATTTAATTAATTGGTTTTAAATTAGGGTTTTGATTAGTTTAGGTTTTTATTTTGGGATTTTTAGGGATTTTTTAGGGTTTTAATTTTAAGTTTTTAAATTAAGGTTTTGAATTTTAATTTAGGCTTCTTATTTATGTTTTATGATTTTAATTAAATTTGTGGTTAAGGTTTAATTAGGGTTTTAATTATTTTAGGTTTTTTATTTTATTTTTGTTTTGGGATTTTCATGGTTTTTAACTAAGGGTTCTGTGATTTGAATTCGATCTTTAATTTTGGGACTTAGGGTTTAGGGTTTCGAATTTTAATTAGGGTTTATGGTTTTACTTTAGGATTTTTGGATTGATTTGGATTTTAGTTAATTTTGACTTTTAATTAGGGCTTTTTTGTTTTATTAGTTAGGGTTTATGGGTTTTAGGGTTTTTGATTATTTTAATTAAGTTTTTTTAAGTTTAATTTGAGTCTTGTTTATTTTAATTAGGATTTCAAGATCAATTAGGGTTTTGATTGTTTTAATTAGGGTTTTGGGTTTAATTAAGGTTTTTTGTTTGATTAATAGGATTTTAGGTGGATTTTATTTGACTTCGACTTAAATTAGGATTTTTGTTTTATTAATTGGATTTTAAGTGGATTTAAATTTGAGTTTGACTTGAATTAGGGTTTTTGTTTTATTAATTGGATTTTAAGTGTATTTTATTTGATTTTTTGGATTTTAAATGTGTTTTGTTTAATTTTAATTTTAATTGGGTCAGAGTAGGCTAAGGTTTTGGTGGTTGCAATTAGAGCATCATTTGGAGGAGCTTGCTGACAAGTGACTTCGAAATCGGGGTGTCTACAGATGCCCCTCCCTGAGCGAGGTCGAGGGAATCAAAACCGATACTTAGGGTTGACAAGACACCCCACATGAGTCCGCGGAAGAGTGGTGTTTGATGTGGGGCCATGAGCCACTTATTCGGTGGATGCACTGAAAAGTCATGACTCGTGGCCCATTCATGATGCAGATGCAAAGGATGACCATGATAAGTTGTCGGACTCATCAGCCAGATTATTAAGGTTATCAACTTGAGGAGGCGGGACATGACAAGTCGTCCAAGTCTTGTCAACTCGGTCGCTAGACAGCTTGTCGGTTGTCAATCAAGTAGTTAGGGATACCCGCCCAAAGAAAACAAGGGCATGACAAAACATATGATTTGTCAAGCAAAAAAGGAGGCCCTATTCACACGGACATAGGGCAAACAAAGGGATTTCGCCCGCGAAGAACCAGGAGAGAAAAGGATAGGACCCTGACCGCCCGATCAAAGGTCGACTTTGACCACCCCGTCAAAAGTCAAACAGTAGGATTTCGCACCAACGAAAATCCAAGAAAAGCAAAGGATAGGAACTTGACCACCTGGTCAAAGGTTAACTTTGACCACCTAATCAAAAGTCAAACAGCAGGATTTCGCACCAACAAAAATCCAAGAAAAGCAAAGGATAGGACCTTGACCGCCCAGTTAGAGGTCGACTTTGACCGCTTGGTCAAAAGTCAAATAGTAGGATTACGTGTCCGCGAAAATCCAGCAAAACAAAAGGATATGACCTTGACTACCCGGTCATAGGTCGACTTTGACTGTTGGGTCAAAAGTCAAACAGTAGGATTTTGCACTAGCGAAAATCCAAGGAAAGCAAAAGATAGGACCTTAACCGCCTAGTCAAAGGTTGACTATTGACCACCCAGTCCAAAGTCAAACAAAAGGATTTCGTGCCTGCGAAAATCCAAAGAAAAGCAAGAGATAGGACCTCGACCGCCTGATTAAAGGACAACTTTGACTGCCTGGTCAAAAGTCAAACAACATGATTTCATGCCCACGAAAACCCAAGAAAAGCAAAGGATAAGACCTTGATTGCCCGGACAGAGGTCGACTTTGACCGCCCAGCAAGCGAAAGGATTTTCCATCTGTGAAAATCCAAAGAAAAGGATACAGCCTTGACCACCTGGCTAAAGGTCGACATTGACCGTCCGGTCAAAGTCAAGCAAAAGGATTTCGCGCTCGCGAAAATCCAGGAAAAGCAAAGGAATGGACCTCGACCGCCTGGTCAAAGGCCGACTTTCATCGACTAGTCAAAGTCAAGCAGTAGGATTTTGCACCCACGAAAATCCAAGGAGAAAAAAAGGACCTCGATCGCCTAGTCAAAGGTCGACTCTGACCGCTCTGTCAAAGCCAAACAGTTGGATTTCGAGCCCGCAAAATTCCAAGGAGAAAGAAATGACTTGGAATCAGAATCTCATCAGCCTGGGATGAAAATCCAAAGAGAAAAGTGATAATCCCTAGATTATCCCCTAGGAAGGAAGTTGGCTCTAGTTGCGCCTTGGAGGGCAAAAAGGTAATTGTGCTTGCTACTAGCTCTATGGCATGGAAACCTATATCCTTGCTGAGGTGCATGTGAAATATCCTCTGAAAGGACCTTGCTGAGGTTTCATTCTCCTCTAGCCTTGTTTATAAGCTTTGCAAAAGTTAGGACCTATTCGTAATTTCCCAAACTTGAGGGACTTTATTGCAAATTAGCCTGATATGACAAATTTTTTATGGTTGTATTGCTGCTTTGCTATAAATTTCGAAATTTTGTTGAGTATTTGCAAATTTCTACTTTAAACATAACTTCCTACACCCTCTATGGGCTGTTCTGCAAATTTCACAATGTTAGGGTTTTTTTTGCAAATTATCCATTTGGTGAACTTTTTGAAGACCATGTGCTTATTTTCCTTGAATCCTTGCAATTCGTCCTTTAAATGCAAGCAGCGGAATGCTGAGGGCAAAAATGCAATTTTCGTAGTCATTTTGCGCTTTAAACCTTGGAAATTAAACTTTTTGCATTACTTGTACACTATAGGGCCCACTGGATTACTGTTATAATTGCTAAATCATATGCTGCACTTCATCTTGCTACCTGACATGGAAAATAGGATTATGCTTCATGATTTCATTTCTTCCATTTTATTTTCTCTCTTTCTTTATTTTTCCTTCTCTATTTCATTCTCCCTCTTTATTCTTCCTCTCCATTTATTCATTTATCTTTCTCCTTCCATTTTCCTCACTTCATTTCACCCGTGCCCCTTCTTCCTCTTCTTCGTTTTTCTCCCCCAACATAGACGAAACCCATTTTCCCCTCTCATCTCCTCTCCTCCTCATCTCTTTTCCTCCTTCTCTCAAAGGCCACCACCTTTCTCCCCTCAAGGCCAATGGCAGGGCCTCGTGCTGGTGCGTTGGTGGGGTGCTCGAGGCCAATGCAGCGGTTAGGCGCGACGGTGAGGTGCAATGGTGGCTTGGCTTTGACGGTGGCAATGATGGAACAAACTCTCTAGGATTGGTTGGAGAGAGGCTTGCTGATGGAGGTATTCTCCTCTCCCTGGTCTCTCTCTCTCTCTTTTTTTTGTGTGTTTGCTTGCCCTTTTTCCTTTGGTGGTCGGCGGCTGGATGGGTTCCGACGGGCTGTGGTTGGGGCTCGGCAGTTCAGATTGTCAGTGGTGGCTGTGGGTTGTGGGGTGTGGCATGCTTGGTGGTCACACCAGTGGTGGGTTCTGGCAGTTTTGCCGTAGAGGTGGAGTGGTCAGCGGTTGAGTCTTGGGTTGTGGGGTGGAGTGGCTGGCGGTTGTGTGGTGGTGCGAAATGGTGGTGTAGGTTGCAGGTTGGTGGCGGGTCACGCCGACGGGTGTGACTGGTTGGCGGCGTGGCGGTGGATTGTGCTAGTCATATGGTGGTCGACAGGTGAGGAGTCAGACCTTGGGCCGTGAGGTGGTGGTCGGCGGTTTGTGGGGTCAGACCTTGGGTTATCCCCATTCTTCTGGCAGAGACTAATGTCGGCTAGGATCAGACATTGAAACGTTCCCAGCATTTCCATGGTTGTGGCGCCTTATTGCAAGTAAGTCAACACTGTTACTTTAATGATTTACTGTGTTTATCTAACTATGCTCTGCTTTTTCCTGACAGACTTGGCTTGCTGCCTACATTGTGTGGAAATCCTACACCCCCAACACTCTATCTTCGACTCCTACGATCACATCAATCACTCACACACCCTTCTAGGCGAGCACGAGCTATGCGAAAGATTGTGAAATCTTACCGAGGACATTGTAATCTGGCGCATTCTGTTCATAACTGCGAAGCCATTCACTGTCTTCTTTAACAGTAGCGACATGAGACTGGTTGTCCTTCCGAGGCTAACTGGTGATGTGGAATAACATCCGGTTCATGTCCTGTGTCATTTTGGCTTTTGCCAGGATTCGATTGAGCAAAGCCCTATGCCTAACCGCTTCAAAAGATACATCCTCAACTTTGATGCGACAACTTCCAAGCTAGCCCACCTGATGCGTGGCAGCATTCAATCTTCTAGTCTTGCCATTACTGAAGGTTTGGATTGCACAACAGAGTATGAGGCCGAAATTTGAGAAACTTGGCCTATAAATGAACTTCCTCCTAGTGGCACTTCATTTACAAGAGTTGGCAGCTCAAAAAGGACAAGAGTCGACTGATTGTAACTTGAAAGTCCACTACTATCAAGTGAGCAAAGTTTGTACAACTGATGAGCTATAATAAAGGGACAATTTTGCTTTTACACTGTGTCATTCCTGAATCTGATTTGGTCTGTGTTTGCAACGAATCTACGCTCTGTGCAATAAATAGTTTGTGTTGGCCAGCATACTCCTAATAGTAGCACTGTCCCAGTGATCTTCTTGACTTAGAAAGGCAACTGGCATGCCCCTAGTCAAAGACCTATTTCCATCCAAAGAGCGGTTAACATGCCCCTGGTTGAAACTCCATTCTTTGCCAATATTCCAATCCAAAGGGTAGCTAGCATGTCCTTGGGTGGAACATGGGCAAATGCCTTACAAAGCTGTGCAAAATATAAAAGAGATGCGATCTAAAATGCCAGATGTCAGATAACTTTTGCAAAATTTGTGTAAGAGTGAAACAAGATCTATGCATGACGTATAGAAGATATTGGTGCCCTCAGCGTCAAGGAAGCCTTTATTGCCTTCTACAAGGAACTAGAATGTCCTCAACTCATTTGGTGCTATCTAGATCCCTAGGTTTATGGTGGCTCTCACTCACTCACGGATTGTTGAGATAAAACGGGCTCCATGCCAAACTCCTAGGGCCCTATACCTACTGTTTTCATTAATTCTTTTTCTTTTACTCCCTCAAAGACATGCTGACTTACACTATCCCTACTTGGAGGTAATAAACACCTAGGTTGGGGGGTGGCTACTGCCTCCTTTGTTTAAAGGGGTGGCTAGTCTTTTTGTAAATGTAGGCTTTGTAGGTGTATGCTTCGACTCCCCTCTAAGATGTGTTATAAGGATAGAGTTGTCCTGCATACCTCTCTCATTGGAGCCGACTTCTATCTTCAACTTCTATTTTCTCATTTCTTTTGTGCTCCGATGTCTATGTTTTTTGGCTCACATTCATTCACGACCTATCATTTTCTCTCCCTTTTGAGGTATAGGCCCCTTTGGAATTTGTACATTTTGTCCAATTCCTCGTAAATAGTTACTCCCTCACTCCCCAGGTCATGCAGGTAGTAACACATGAGAAGGATGAAAATTCTTCCTAAGTTGGCTAGCCTTCCGATTTTCCTCATTAAACAATGGTTATGCTCATGTTTTCTATTATGATTACAGTGCAAAGGAGAAGAAAGTAAAAATACGTATGTTGTATCATGTGTGATGTAGATGCAATAACCTAAACTACAAGTAAGAAACATAGAGATGCATGATCCGTGACATTGTGCTTTGTAAGGCCAGGGATTGGCTGAGGATCATTGGTAGTACTTTTTCAGGTAGGAAGCATTAACATGCTCTGATTGCTCCCCACGATCCATATCCTCGAGAATGAATGTGCCTCTGGATAGGGCTTCTTTTATCATAAATGGTCCATGCCAATTAGGCCTGAACTTGCCTCGAGCATTGGGGAGGTGAATGGCGCGTAAAACTAGATCACTCGGCACAAAATTTCTAGGCCGAACTTTATTCTGATATGCACGGGCAATTCGCTTCTGATAGCATTGGGCATGGTGCAGAGCTTGTAATATGTGCTTGTCAATCAGGTCTAGTTGAACATAGCAGTCTTGGACCCATTCTACCTTATCTAGTTCTGCTTCTTTCAAAATTCTTAGTGATGGAATTTCTACTTTAAAAGGGAGAACTACCTTCATACCATAAACAAGTGAATACGATGTTGCTCTTGTTGACATCTAGACTGAGGTACTATAAGCCCATAATGCGTAAGGAAGCTTCTCATGCTAGTCCTTGTGAGTCTTAGCCATCTTCTTCAAGATCTTGATCAGATTTTTATTGGTTGATTCGATGGTGCCATTCATTTGCGGCCGATAAGGAGAGGATCTGTGGGCCTAATTTTGTAACCTTGAAGATAGTCCTCAACTCTTCTTGCTATGAAGTTGGCTCCATTATCTGATATGATTACATGTGGCACCCCATATCTGGCAATAATGTTATTCTTAATGAATTTTTCTGTAGCTGCCGCTATAACAGTTTTATATGATGCTGCCTCGACCCACTTTATGAAATAATCAATGGCTATGAGAATATACCGATGCTCGTTAGATGCAGCTGGATGTATGACTCCGATAACATCAATTTCCCAAGTGGAAAAAGGCCAAGGCGATGACATGCTATGGAGTTGTTGTGGGGGAGCATGTATGAAGTTGCCATGTACTTGGCAATTGTGGCATTTCCGCACAAATTAGCAACAATATGTTTCCATAGTGGACCAGAAATAACCCTGTAGCATGATTTTCTTGGCCAAAAGCACTCCATTAATATGTGGGCCACATGTGCCTGCATGAACCTTTAACATCAATATATTTGCCTCCTTGTCCACACATCTAAGAAGCATTTGGTTGTAGGATCTTCTGTATAAATGTCCTGCCTCGAGTACATATTTAGAGGCCAACCGTATCAAGGTCTTCTTATCTGTTGCGGCAATGCTGGAAGGGAACTTGTCGGACTCCAGGAAAACTATGATATCATGATACCAGGGCAATTCAACTGTTGGTTCAGCTTCTTGGATGTGCATGCTTGCAGGCTGCTTTACGCAAGTAACTGAGATATCCATTGCCTAGGCCTCTGGTAGCGATAGCCATGATGCCAGGGTTGCTAATGCATCTATGTACACATTCTTGGCCCACTTCATGAAAGAAAATTTGACATCCTAGAATTCATCAATCAGCTTTAGCAAATGCTCATGGTGTAATACAAGCGTTTGGTCCTTAGTCTTCCAGTCGCCATTAATTTGCGAAATAACTAGCATTGCATCCCCATAAACTTGAAGCTCTCAGACACCTTGTTCTAGTGCTACCTGTAATCCTAGGATACATGCCTCATATTCAGCTTCGTTGTTGGTGCATTCAAATGTCAGCTTCTTCGCAAAGGGAATTAGGCGCCCTTGCGCCGTTGCTAAAATTGCACCGATACCTCTTCCTCTTTTATTGACTGCATCATCAAAGTACAGACACCATTGGTGCTCATCTTGAGGGTTTTCTAACTCTGTATCCCACATTGCAAATAAGATGTCTTCATTTGGAAATTGTGTTTGCAGTGGCTGATATTCTGGCAAAGGTGGGTTGGCCAAATGATTCGCCATCGCTTGTCCTTTCGTGGACTTTTGTGTCACAAAAGTAATGTCTTACTGTGACAACATAACTTGCCACTTAACGCATTTGGCCACTAAGGCTGGTTTCTAGAACAAGTACTTGATGGGATCGTGGCGACATAATAGTAGGACTGGGTATGCCATCATGTGATGCTTGAGGCGCTGAGTGGCCCATACAAAGGATAAGCAAACTTTTTCTATGGTGCTGTATTTGGCCTCGCAATCATTGAACTTCTTGCTGAGGTAGTAGATGGCCCTCTCCTTACACCCTGATTCATCATGCTGACCTAGGACTACCCCCATGGAATACTGTGTGGTTGAAAGATATAATAACAAGGTTTTTCCTGGCGTGGGAGGAACCAAGACTAGAGGTTTTGACAGAAGTTGTTTGACCTTGTCAAAGGCTGCTTGACATTCATCATTCCAGTGTGTTTGGGCATTCTTCCTCAGGAGCTTGAATATCGGTTCACATATGGGTGTAAGCTGTGCTATGAACCGACTAATATATTATAATCGCCCTAACAATCCGCGTATTTCTTTTTCAGTAGTAGGAGGAGGCATGCCAATAATGGCTCTGGCCTTGTGAGGATCCACTTCTATTCCTCTTTGGCTGATAATGTAACCCAGGAGCTTTCCAAAAGACACCCCAAATACACATATGTTAGGGTTGAGGCGGAGCTTATACTTCCTCAAGCGGTCAAACAACTTCCTTTGGCAGGAGAGGTGATCTTCGGGCTCTTTGGACTTGATTGTCATGTCATCCGCGTACACTTCAACTTCTTAGTGCATGAGATCGTGGAATAACGCTGTCATGGCCCTCTAGTATGTCGTACCTGCATTCTTTAGCCCAAATGGCATTACTCTGTAGCAGAAGACTCCCCAAGGAGTAGTAAAGATGTATTCTCCAAGTCTTCTTTTGCCATTCTGATCTGGTTGTACCCTGAAAATCCATCCACAAATGATGACATCTTATGCCCTACTGTGTTGTCAACCAGAATATCAATGTCAGGAAGCAAGAAGTCATCCTTAGGGCTCACTTTGTTGAGGTCTCGATAGTCTATGCACATGCAAACCCGCCGTCTTTCTTTGGTATTGGTACCACATTTACGAGCCACTCAAGACAAAGAACAACTTTGAGGAAATTGACTTTATGTTGTTTCATAATTTCCTCCTTAAGTTCAACAACCACTAAAGTCACCATCTACGAAGCTTCTGCTTAACTGGCTTTGAATTTGGTATTAGTGGTAATGTGTGTACTACCACCTCAATGTCTAGGCCAACCATGTCATCGTAGCTCCATGCAAAGACATCCACATATTCTTTTAAGAAAGCTATAAATTCTACCTTTGCTTGTGCCGATAATTTGGCACTAATGCGCATTTCTTTAACATCTTCTGTTGTGCCGATGTTGACAAGCTCTGTCTCTTCCTTTACATGTAGATTAAGGCCCTCTGGGTCATTGTTGTGAGACTGAAATTACGAAGGCGCATTATCATCCTTTCTGCATCTGCACCAAATGCCTCGGTGACCTCATCCTCCTCTTCATAAGCAATGAGCTCTGACATAATTTCTTGCTCGAAGGTTGGATCTGTAATATCAACTGAGAGGATTTCTTCCAATTCCATGCCCTGATGGTGCTTTGTGACAGTCACAGTGACTTTTGTATTCTTGTAATGGCACTGTGCGACCTCTTCTGTAGCTTGATTGTCTAGGCCAACTGATGACCGGGGGCTCCCTACTTCTATGGTTGATGCTCTATTCACATTTTTTGATTTTTTGAGATTTTCATATTTTTTGGGTTTTCTAGGTTTATTGATTTTTTTGTATTTTCCATAATATTTACAAAAGCTATTGCATGCTGGCGGCTGTCTTGCTGCTGACTGATGAGATTGCTACTGCCTGTACTGCCTCCTGAGCCTAGCTCAGGTTGTTTTGTTTTGCTCCTCACCCCTAAGGTGAGGCTTAAATTGCTAGTACCAGCTAAATCCACCTCCCAACTGACAGGAGATTAACTCCATTGGTCTAGCACACTCTTTTTTTGACTGAAGGACCATGATGGAAATTTGGTCCCGTGGTGGTATTGGTGATTCCGATTGGGATGGTGAAATAACTTCTTTTCCCTTCCTGACTCTATTGTGCTCTGCTAAGTCTTTCACTAGCACCTCCAACTGTTCTTGGAATAAAATTTCCAAATCTCCAACTATGTCATCTGTCTTGAATTGGGTCTTTCATTACTGCTGCCTGACTCATTACCGATTGTCCTGACTCTAATAAAGTTGAGCATTTCTACAACTACTCACAGATCTGCTCGATGGCCTGCTCTGACTCTGACTGATCATTCTCTAGATATGACTCTTCTAGACAAATCCAAACTGCTGGTGATCGTGACAGTAAGACTATAAATGGACTCTGATTTGGATCCAAGATGCCTGCACTAGTGTAGTTAGCCAAATCGCGTGGAATGATCATTCTTGGGGACTTACCGAAGCGTGGGAATCTCTTCTACTGGTATTAATGCTCGTATCTCAATCCTTCGTGCTCTTTCCACTCCTCAACCTCGATCGGCTCGGCCATTCCTTGGCCGTATTGCCCAAGGGGGGTTCCTTTTGCATATCCCCACTTGTGACATAAGTTATTGACCATCAAACAGGGATCACTACAAATAGCCAAATGGTCGACGCGCTCAAGAGTAGGAATGAAATTAATCGGCTCGAATCGGTTGACACGGTACAGAACATCAGAGAGTTTGGGCTCGAAGTGGACAGCTTGTGGAGCTACAGCAGAGACCACCTCAACCTTCTCCAAGTCTTCTGCCATGACAACAACAACGTTGTTGTCCCAGTAGAACTTAATCATATGATAGAGTGCTGAAGAAATGACTTGATGCTTGTGAAGCCAAGGGCATCCAAGCAAGAGATTAAAGGAAGGTTCAATGTCAACGACATAGAAAGCTACATCAAAACGGGCTGGACTGATGGTCAAAGCACTACTAGAAAAATCAGATTTTACGAGGACTTTTAGCGAGCACATTGCGAGGACATGTCCTCGCAATATATTAACGAGGAAAAATAACGAGGACAAAGCGAGGAACCTTATTTAGTGAGGACTTAACGAGGACATGTCCTCGCTATATGTCCTCGCAACAGTGCCCTAAAATTACATCCATCCCTTTTTCACCCAAAGCCACACCAATTCTCATTTCCGTATCCATTCCTTCCACCTCCCCTAGAAAACCACATCACCGATGTCCACACCCTCTCCCGTGGCCTCGACCCCTCCCACGACCTCCTCCACACCACCCACTCCATCACCGTCCGCTCCCCCACCCTCCCATTCCCCCTCTGTCGCCTCCTCGGCCACGATTCCATCGTCTGCCACTACGTCGAGGCCACCGTTGTCAACTCCCCCAACCGGACCATGGGCATCGTCGGCAGGAACGTCTATCATCGCTGCTGTGGCGAGGAAGGTGGAGCAGAGGTGCGCCGAGAGGTTCATGCAGAACAACGCCAAGGGGAGGGATGTGGTCGAGAGGATCTGCAAGTATCTAAAGGCCGAGTCGGCAAGTGGATTGTTTTTAATTCTAGAATAAATTCATATGCAATTTTAAAATTCACTTGTTTTCTACGTGAAGTTGAAATCATGTGTCTCGGCAGCAATTTGGATTTTGAGATGCCATGAAATCTTGCTAAACAAGGATATTGCAGTTGTTCCACCAAGGCTTCATAATCAAGTTATTGCTTTTTTTCTCTCTCCAAATACTGAATTACTTTTCCTTATCTCATTATCATTAGTCTAAAAATGCTTAGGTGGACACAATGGCAAACACACATCAGTTTCTTCTTTCTTGTGGTCCCAGTTTAAGAAGTGTTTTTCCTTTCGTTTTGGTCGGTATGTTTTTTCTGTGGGTTTGTTAATAATGGTGTCAATGTACTCGAAAGGCATATAAAATCAATTAGTTTTGCAAATTGCGGTGACTTCAAGAGTAGAAGTTTAGAAGGATCACTTTTTCTAGTGGATACAAAAATTGTGAACTTTCATACCATTTATTTTTATGTAGTGGTTTTCTTTAATTGATCTTAGCGACTGGGCATGGGCTGCCCACTTATACACCTGTCAATTGGATTTGTGTTTCTTCTTGTTAGATGACATGTGCAGTGGTCTAAAAATTTTAAATTATTC
>JAMKQA010040237.1:0-17978 GCA_024699735.1 Posidonia australis
TAGTGGTCTCTAGGGAGGTTACAAAGGGGTCTTGCAAACGAAAAGCCTCGAATATTCGTTGGCACATTCGTTTGCAAGGGTAACAGCCCGGAAGGTGGAAGGTCAGCAGCCAGAGCTGGGCGCCACCTTGGTGCACCAGCCCTGCTCACATAATTCTGGACTTTGGCTTGCTAATGGATTTGGGGCTTGGTTTAAGGGCTGATCACATCCAAAGCAATATGAGGATACTCATCTCTGGGTTACCTCAAAATCGGGGTGTCTACAGTTACAATAAAACAAAACAACTCTATGCTTGAGATTATTAACTTGACAATCATATGAGAGAAATTGTAATACCGGCCATCCAAGGAACATTGCAACAATAACTCATTGATTTCTCTAGGTTATTACTGATACAAAGAATAATCAAATTGAAAAATAACTCATCTGCAACAATACTTGTAAATTTTCAACCACAATTTTAGAGTGCTTCTAAAATAACCTAAAAGAAGACACATCTGAACTCAGAGCCAAGCCAACAAGGAGAAAAATAAGAACTCACAATAGATAACCATCTTTCCAAGTTCTTGCAGTATTTCAAAATATAAAAATAGATAACCAACTATCCAAGTTCTTTAAAATAACAAAATTAGAAACATGCCACCTCTTGCATATATATAATAAGCAAACAAAGTTCTTTAAAAATAGATGTGAGAATAGTGTATGGAATATATATTGGATGTGACTTAATCATCAACATCCATTGAATCATCATTATTGTCATCCTCATCATCATCGTCATCATTATCCTCGTCCTTGTCCTCATCATCCTCGTCCTCATCCTTGTCTAAGTCTTCATCGTCCTTGTCGTCTAATATGTTGGTAAAGACGTTTAAGAAGTTGTCCTCAACCTCTTCACCTAGACCTATAGTACAAAGTGGCACATTGTCAAGATTTTCGTTTGCCTCATAAGGGGAAATAGTTGGATTTTCATTCTCTTGATATGTCTTTTCTTGAGAAGGTTCAATGTTGTCTTGTTCATCTCTAGTAGATATATAATAAGTGTTCCTTGCTTTTGTTGTAATAATACTACATCAATTTTCGTTTCTTTGGGATACACTTGGAGCATAAAACAACTTGTGTAGTTGACTTGCCAATATAAATGACTCATAAGATTGTACTTGGGATCGACAATTCACTTCCACATTGCCATATCGATCCACTTTGACTCCTCTTTCAATATCAAACCAACAACACTTGAATAAAACAACTCGATTCCTGTCACCTAGAAACTCAAGCTCAACAACTTCAAGTAGTCTTCCATAGAAGTCACGTTCATAATCAATGTTGCAATTTCCTTTTATCATAATCCTAGAATTTTAAGTTTTTTTATTAAAATCATAGTCATTTGTATGGAACCTGAAGCCGTTGACGATGTATCCTTTATAACTCCTCACTCGTTTGCTAGGATCAGAAGCCAAATATTGTATATTTTGGCTTACCCCCTCTTTATGTTTGACTTATTTAGAAAAGCCATAACTGGTTAGAAGTTGTTGAAAACACATGTTATATTTTGAATAAAAATTATATTATTCTTACATGATTTCTAAACCACTTAACAAAGTTAGAATTGTGTTGGTCTTCAATCTCCTTTTCTATTATACTTGCATTGGCACACCTCAATTATTTCTCAAATTCACTGAAAATAATATTATGACCAAACAACCATATGAACATTAAGTAACTACTAAGTTAGCAAAAAATGTAGAAAAGTGCTCACCCAATATATAAACTAATTTCTTCACAATTACTCAATATATATAATATGGCAACATCAAATTCTTGATAATCCAAAAATTAAGATATTCCTCCACCTATTGCATGACCTTGATGGGTGAATATGGGCAAACGACCCCTTGTGTCCACCTCACTACCATCAAAGTTACGTTCCACTTAATTGAATCTCGTCTCAATGTTTGGTTGAAAGTAAAGTGAGCAAAATGTGACCATTTTCTCAATAGAGTTTGCATCATAAATGGAACCCTCAATTCGAGCCTTATTATGAACATTTTTCTTTAACCGATGCATAAACCTAGAATTTACAACACATATTTTAGATAACATTTCAAACAAATACATGTAGGATTTATAAATTATGTGTGTTAACGGTCTCATTACCTTTCAAATGAATACATCCATCAATACTATACCTGTCCACCAACTTTTACCTCATATGGTAGATGAATAGGCAAATGCTCCATAGAATCAAAAAATGATGGTGGGAATATCTTCTCGAGCTTACACGTTATTTCAACAATATTCTTCCCAAGAATATCCATTTCTGATTTTCTAATTATAGTTGATCATATATCTTTAAAAAAATGACTAATTTCGATTAGAGCTTTTGAAATGGGTCTAGGCCCGAAATCACGAAAGGCAATTGGTAACAATCTCTGCATAAACACATAACAATCATGACTCTTCATACCATAAAACTTGCAATCAGTAGTGTTTACACAACGAGATAGATTTGATGAATAGCCATATGGTAGCCTTAAGTATTTTATCCATTCACAAACTTGTTTTACTTCATCCTTGCTTAATGAGTAACATGCTTTGGGCAACACGTTCTTACCATTGATGGTTTCTAGATGCAAGTTACTCTTAATACCCATTGCCTCCAAATCTTTACGGGATTTCAAATTATTCTTTGACTAACCTTTCACAATCATTACAGTATTGAAGATGCTATCAAGTACTTTTTTTTCAATGTGCATTACATCAAGGTTGTGATGAATCAAGAGTGTACTCCAATAGGGTAGCTCAAAAAAAAAAAAACTTTTCTTTGTCTAATGGTGTCATATCTTGTAACCATCAATTTTCTGACCACTACTTGCCTTCCCAAAAGTGACTTGTTCTAATATATTGTTCTTGACATCAACCCCAGAAAATTGGTCTATAGTGGTTTCTTTCTCAACTCCCCTCTTGAACTTATCCCTTTGCTTTCTATATGGATGATCAAGCGGCAAAAATTGCCTATGACAATCAAAAATGAGACCTTCCTACTATGATTAAGTATGAAAGCCTTTGTTCGTTCCATGAAATAAGGACATGATAGTTTACCATGGGTACTCCAATCTGATAACATTTCATTGGCTGGAAAGTCACTAATAGTCCATATCAATGCAGCTCTCATTTTAAAATTTTGTTTCCTAGATGCATCATAAGTTTCAACGCCATCTTCCCACAACATTTGCAAGTCATCAATAAGAGGTCTCTAATAGACATCGATTTCCTTTCCAGGACTTCTTGGACCAGTAATCAATAGTGTAAGAAACATAAAAGGTTCTTTCATGCACATCGATGGTGGGAGATTGTATAGACTAACAATGACCAGCCAACATGTGTAGTTAGTACTTGCATGACCATACAGACTAAATCCATTTGTTGATAGATCAAGTCTAACATTACGAACTTCAGATACAAATGAAGGATGTTTGAGATCAAAATCCTTCCAAGCTTCACTATCGACAGAGTGTCTTATTTCATTAGGTGCCTCAATGCTAGTGTCACTGTGCCATCTCATATGTTCAGCAGTCTTTGAAGATTGATATAACCTCTGAAGTCTTAGTTTAAGTGAAAAATAACGTAAAATCTTCCAAGCAATTTCTTTGGATGTACTCAGACCATTGTTTGGTTTATATCTAGGATGACCACAAGTAGGACATTGTCTCTTATTTTCATTCTCTGGCCCATAATACAATACACAATCATTGATGCATGCATGCATTTTCTTATATCCCAAGCCAAGTTTTTTCAAAATTTGTTTCATTTTGTAATACGACTCTAGTAACTTCTCATCTTTTGGTAAAGCACCTTTCATTAACCTCAAAATGGCTTCAAACCCTTTGTTAGGAATTCTATAGGTAGACTTGATGTGTAATAGTTGAGTCATAGTAGATAACTTTGACACATCACAACCATCCCAAAGTTGTTCATCAACATCCTTCAACAAATTATAAAAGATTTGGGCATGTGGGTTTGGTTCTTCAATGTCTTCATCATCTGAGTCGTGATCCTAATCATAACCATAACCTGCAGCATCCATCACTAAATTTCTGCATTGATTACTACTATTGGATGAACATCCCATGTCCAAAATGGGATTAAACATTGGAAGATCATCTACACATTCTTTATGTTGAGTCCATGTAGTGTAGTTACGTATAAAACCTTTACGGAAAAGATGAAGATTAACAATATCTTTGGTCTCATAACAAATTAAGGTACAACTAGCACAAGGATACTTGATCTTTCTATCATCTACATGCTCCTCATTGAAAAAAGTAAAATCAAGAAACTCATTCACTCCTTCAAATTTAGATGATAGAAACCCACCATCAATTCTCTTAGTCATCCAACTTCGATCTTTAGATATGCTTTCCTATGAAATTGATTTTTGTAAACAATAAGTAAGAAGATCAAATGAAAAATGTAAACAATAGATAAGTAGAAAGGTATAGAAATTTAGCATAGAAATATATTTTTAATATTTTTTGTCAAGCATAGAAACACTGTTCGATATTTTGGTTGATGATTAAAAAAACAAAGATGATAGTGTTAGCACTCAAAAAAAAAAAACAAAGATGAGGAGTGTGTAGATGATAGTGTCATATTAAAAAAACAAAGGTGACATTGTCATAACATTAAAAAAAAACAAAGATGATAGTGTCATAACTTTATCTAAGCAAGGAAGCACATCAAGTACTAGTGATAACTAAGAAAATGAAGAAAATGTCTCAAGAATTGTGACCTAATATGTATAATCCCTGGATAGTTGCATTCTAAAATAGTGATCATAAACTATACATTTCTTTTTTCTTGAGCATTGTGGAGTACATCATATTACCATGGCATTACGACTTATTCTGTAGTCACGACTTATGCTGAAGTTTATATAGAAACATAATTGATCTGGTCTTTTCTTAATACATAATCACCTCTGAAAATAGAGTCCACTTTAGATGCATGAACATTCATGCATCTGGCCACCTCTTTGACCTTTTGAGAAGAGTTCTTTGTTGCCAATATAAGAACATAACATGGTCAAATTCTTCTCTTAGTTAAGAAGCTTAATCTTCAAATTAGATTTATTTTAGGCTAGTTTAGAAGATAACCTTATAAAGAAACTTCCCACTAGAAAAAAACCTTACGTATTGATAATAGCATACTTGTACGAGAGTACACCATTGTATGAGGAAAAATATAGAGTAGTATAATGGAATTTTAACTCGAGTTGTATTCTGTGTTATGCTCAACACATATCACAAAAAGATGAACAGAAAACTTTAAAAATCAATCAATTCCCATAAATAAGACATTAATTGTTGACTAGGAATAATCAATGAAACTCAGAGAACATGTATGGAAATAGTGAAACACTACTGAAGTAGTAGAAGTAAAACTGAAAGATGGTGCTGAAAAGTATGACATTCCACATGGACAGGATTAGTCATCTCTTACTCTACTATTCCAGCACGGATGTATGTATTTCGACTAACATAAAGACCTGATAAGGAGGCAATGATATTAAAACACAATAAGGATAAGCAACATGATATTCATCAGTGACTCTAAGTATCTAACTTGCTTCTTGCATGGTTCCATGTAAATTTTTTATTATATATGTACCAGCCAATAAAAGACCTTAGCAAATCATCTGTGACTCTAAGTATCTAACTTGTTGCTTGCATGGTTCCATGTAAATTTTTTACAATATATGTACTAGACAATAAAAGACCTTAGCAAGCTCTTACGTTCTAAGAGAGCCTTGGCTCAAGTTAGATGTAAAGTCTATCTTTGATTTAAGGAAAACGAAAATATTTTTTTAATATGTTTCATGTCTTAGCTTAGAGATAAATAAAAGGAAGAAAAAGTACAGTTTCTACTCCAAATTGCTACAAAAGCTAGGGACGATAGAATTGATAACATACTTCAATTAAGGACCCACGACTTATGGCATCATTGTATCCTATCCAAGCTATACTGATGCACTTAGCACTATATCCACATTCTAGGATAATATTGATACCAAGATTAGACTTGGATGGTGGTAAATTCCCATAGAATAGTGACTTTCTGGTAGGACTAGGAGTTGACTATAAGTCTGCAGTCCAACTAGAATTGGCAAAATTTTGAATCCCTCGTATCTTTAAAATACAAATCCTTTCACACCTTCATTATATACAACTTTTTAATCTTAAAGAATATATTGGAAATTCCACCTAGTTTGTGAATGAGAAAAAAAAAAACAGTAAATGAAAATTTTGAGTAGTGAGAAAACCTTAACAAATAGTAATCCTACGAAAGAATCTTTGCAGAATTAACACATTTTTTAAACAAGCAACTCATATAAATGAAGTTTTGCAGCACATACACTTCACTGATAGTTGCTTTTAATAAAAAATGGACCACATATCAAGTTTGTTTTCCTTTTTTTTTACCACATATCTAGTTTACTTATGAGAAATTTCAGATGTTTATCTCTTCTAAAAAATATTTTTTTTTTATCATTGTCTCTTTTGTTTTATTTTGGGTAATGAACCTACAACCTAGAGCTAAATTTGTTTCCATCACCTCAATGAACATTAAGAAATCTAGGAGCTATTGGGAGACTATCAAAGGTATGCAGGAAGCATACTCCCACTTGGAACCCGTCTTTGCCAATATTGATGCAGTGCAATAGTAGAGGAGGAGGCCATTAATCATTGGGAAGACTACGAGGTGAAGGAAGCATAAGGTGCTACCAGCTTTGATGCTATTGTTATTGCAAACTTGACGGAAAAGGAAAAAAAAACAAAGAAACTCCTGAGTAGAAGTCCCCAACCAAAATCGACGGTCATCTGAGTAGGTGTTGCTACTTGAGAGAAGGGTTTCTATCTGGAGGAGGATGCAGCTGTCGGAAAGAAGGGTGGAGGGAGAACCGAAGGAAGAGGAGTAATTGGCGGAGGAGTAACTTTTGAGGGTGGAGGGAGAATGGAGGAGGAGGAGAGGGATTTTTGGTGAAGAGAGAATGTGAAAATTTTGAGAGGTTTTGGGCGGAGGGATGTTTACTTTCGTTGGAAATAGAGGAGGGAGAATGTTAAGTTTCGGTGGCTAAATTTTTAATAGCTTATTCTTAGCCACGGTCTAATTTTGTGGCTAATCTGTGACAAAAATAAGTTTTCTTTGTTATAAAAATTTTAGCCACGGATATTTCATATTTAGCCATGGCATGTGACTGTGGCTAAATAATATTTCGTTTTATTGTTTGAAACATATGTATCTGTGGCTATTCCGTGGCTAAACATATCAATTAGCTACAGATTTATTATCCGTGGCTAAAATTGGTGGCTAAAGCTGTAACGACCCCCAAGTCGCTACTACTAAACCTAGCTACAAATTTCAATTTAATCATTTGTTTTATGTTTATTATTAACCAACAATTACACTAATAATGTAGCTAAGGCTAAGTGCTCTCAACAATAAAATAAAACTACTAAACGACAGAAATAAAACTAAAGTAACACTTACCTAGATCCTAGATGTGTGGTGGCGTGACTTCTCCTATATGCATTACTAACTAGAAGCTACTATCCTGTACCTGCCAAAATACACAAAACAAAGCACACGTGAGTGACTACTTAACGGTCACCCAGCACGCACCCCACCTATAACTCAGCGACCTATGCCGAGGACAACCAAGCACAGACATCATACTCGGATGCCATCAAACCAAAAGGGTAATCTACCGATGCCCAGCACACAAGTACTGGCACCCCTCTCGGATGCCACCAAACTATTCTTTTCTTTTCCTTTTTAAAACCATGTGCGTGCACTTTTAAAACCATTTATGCATAATCGAGAAGGCTACCCTTGCCATCTCAAGCCCAAAACCACACCAAAGCATAACTACAGAGACTCTGCTATGCACAACATGGTCTCCTCTGGACCTAAGCACAATACTAAACCACGAAGTCTTTGCTCCCAAACTATGGAGCCACCGCTCCCAAAACTACGGAGCCACTGCTCCCAAAACTACGAAGCCACTGTTCCCAAAACACTACGCCTCAATAGGCACCAAAGCCACGACCTCCTCTAGGCCCAGAGCTTGATTTCCTGAACCATGATTCTGCACAAACACAAGCACAAACAGTATGTCAAACTACTCGACGCCAAGCAGACAACACTGGCCACAAGTAGTCAACCGAGGAGCGATCATGGCGTCTGCACTGCCACGGTGAAGCCACCCTGTATAGGAGCGATCACTGTCCATGATTCTCCCACCAAGAGAACCCTCACAAAACCAATCCCTCTTGGAAAGGCAGTCTTGTCTCTCAGGACGCTACCAGATATAGGGTGTATGTCCCACCCGCACTGGCTACCACAGGATACACCTCCTCACGGTGCTCAGGAAGGAGTCTCATACCTCCACACTTGACAACACTTGAGCCTTAGTGCTCACAGTGACAGCAGGAGTATCATACCACCCCATCATGCCACGAAACACCTTAACCTGTAGACCTCAACCTCAGCCCCGCGAACGATAGTCAAGGAGCGTTATACCTCCAAGACCCGACGAACACTCGCCTTAGTTTGTTGGTTCCAAACGCAAACAAAAAGCACTGGAAAACTCTTTCCAAATCTGTACTTTTCTCTTTTCAAAACTCTCTTTTTGAAAATCCTTTTCAAAGCCATTAAATAACCTTTAAAACTCAAGAAACATTATGCCCAGCAGCGACATGGAAACCAAAGGCTAAGAAACCACAAACAAAACACAGTCTTGACAACTCTCCTATTAGGTCCAGGCAAAATCACTTTGGGAGCGTCTGGGTTCACAAGCACCACGCTCAACCCACGACCACAACCCAAGAAAACACCAACAAAACATCCTCTGAGTGTCAAACTCACATAGAAGACACCATAGCAAAGCAAACACAACTAGAACTCCATGCTCTGGCACCAAGTGTAAGACACTTACTAGCTCATGTCCCTTGGAGGCACAGTCGGGTCGGCTCAAGCACCCGAGACAGTGCCACTGAATACTCCATTTAGTGCACCGCACACAAAACCACACAAGCCTTAAACCTAGGGATGCTATCATTATCCCTAAAGTCCAGTCTAAACCATCTGGGAAAAACACTTATTATTTCTAAATCATTTCATCTTTTACTCTATTCATACCCTAGGTGGAATCTTGCTAATTCATTTTACAAATCCTAGATCATTCTAATGATTATCCTAATCATTTATGCCATTATATTTATCTCTCCAACATTTATATATATATATATATATATATATATATATTAATCAAAACATAAAACATCTTAATATAGGATCAGGGCTTGGATCGACAGACTGAAATGGAACGGTCGACCGGACCTGGGCTCAGGACACCAGATTGGTAGATTGCAAAACCACTCGGTCGACCGAAAACCCCTGATTTGGCAAACCGAAACCGTTCGATCGACCGAACTAGGAATTTCTTCAACACCTAAGACTTCCAGAACGGTAGACCGAACAAATTCGGTCAATCGAATCAGGGGTCAAGCGGATAATCTACAATAAAAACGGCATACTGAAATAATTCGACATGCCAAAACTAGGCGACTGCAGGGCACCTCGAAATGAGACCCAAAGCCCAATCCTGCAAATCACCAATCCAAACCATGCAAATAATATATCAAAATTAAGATCACGACGAGATCTTCCAAACTAGATAAGCAACACCGAGATCCATCAAGCAGATCTCAAGAAATCAACAGAAAATACAAAGGAGACACTATTCACCCTAAATTATAAATACGGCCATAAATGGCCCACAAATGTGCAATAAATTCTAATAAAATTACTACAATTACCAGCACACTGACATGCACCTATGGTACAAATTTAGAACCAAAAGAAAATATACGAGGTGTGTACCTTCACCGAAGACACGGCGGCACGAGATTGACGGCGATGCTCCTCCTCCAACCTCGAGCTGCTCCCCTCCTCTACATGATGATGGCAGCATAACGGCAACTGCATCCTCCTCCTCTCGACCATCTCCCTCTCTCTTTCACAACCCTCTCTCCCTCCTGCCTCCCCTCTCTCCTTTCTCTCCCTCTCCCACGCGTGGGAGAAGAAGAAGAGGAAGGGGTGGGGCCCAGGGGAAGGAGGAGGAAGAAAGAAAGAATGAAAGGAAAGAGAAAGAACGAAAGGAAAGAATGGAATCCACAAACACAAAACTGGACCACGCGACCTTCCCGTCCACGTGACTTGCGTAAACCGAGATTTGCCACCAAAGCACAAGACAAACCCTCAAAACTCCTATGAGGGCCGACACAGCACCTGAACTATACCACATCAAAAAGGCCAGAAACACTCAATCCAAGCGTCAAACACTATTGAGAATGTGTCCCCCATTAGGCATTAGGGCCCCTAATGCCCAACACACCTAAATTTCATCTTAATAATCTGGCCAAAGCGTCACTTCTAAAACTAGGTCATTATAGCCAACCCCCTTAAAGGAATTTCGCCCCCGAAATTCTCTAGGAGAAACACCTAGGATACAAAAATTAAGACGTCACTAGAACAACCTAGACCAAAACACATCGGTGCCACCCAAAATCCACGACCTATAGGAGAAATCTCTGCCTCACAAAGCCATATCATCCTACTTAGGTCCAAGACGACACCAAGGACTCAACTCTCCTTGAGTTCGAACACCATCGAGATCCTGCGTGAAGCCCCTTCTTGACACAAAAATCTCCACTCACAGGCTCTAAAAGAGTGACTCCGAAAGCCACGAAACATTCGGAGCACCCTTGGAGACACGCAAACCACAAGATTGACCAGGTGCAACCTACTCTAGCTACACTTCCACTGCACTACTCTGATGCACAATCTAGTCAGCAACCACCGAACTCCATGCCTTGTGCTTAGTAACAACTCTCATCATCTTGGAAAACCTCTTCCAATCCAAGATACAAGAGAAATCTGACTGCTAAGTCACAACAAAGCTCTTCACGGATCTGGAGTGCACTGACAGACTAGCCAACCATGAGTTATCTGTCTTTAGGAACTGCTTCCTAGATTGACACTCCACCGGATCCAGAGCACAACCTCTATTGTGGCCAACATCAAACACGTGGGTGGACAGTTCCTTCCGTGATCCTTCCAACTGGTAAGAACCACAAAACACCATGTTGCCTCACTACAATAGGAACTTATCCCAACCCAAAAGGATATTGGTGGACTCATCACCGCCCACTGCGACGACAGCCTTGTAGGTCTAGACGTAAGATCGCTAAAACACACTTAAACCACCTATTGAGCATGTAGCTCACGTCAAAGATACTACAATCTAGAGTCCAAGGCCACAAAAGTCACTGCTTCCAGTGAAACAACCACACTAATGGTATGGACCACTCAGGAGTCAAACTCAGATGAATCTTCAAACTAAAGCAACTCCCAACAAGAGAGTTCAAACCAGCACGAGCCATTCCTCCTCCCTAGCGGCCCTCTTTACGGTGTCACTATCCTGAAAATAATTCTACTAGATCCCCAAGAATAGTTCACTCGAATTAGGAAACGACCACTTGGAGGAAAACATGTGGGATCACACCCACCAGCTCGACCAACGGCACCACCAAACGAGACGGGTATGTAGCTCCACTAGACTCACCCCATCTCTCCCGCAGAAACCCAAAACCCAAAAGCAAACACAAGAGAATGAAGATCTCCACTGGTCGAATAGCATTATGCCATTCAACTCACAAGCAAACAAGAAAATTGACAATAGGACACCTAAAGGAAGCACCGGAGAAAAATCTCCACTGCCCAAATAGCACAAAGCCATCCGAGCCACAACCAACCAAGCCAAACAGGTATCTAGACACGATACCCTAGACAACACACAACAAGCAACACACTAGGCTATACCACTCCATGGTCGAGTCCCAACCAACATGTGCGACACAACCACACAATACCTATGCGCGACTCCACGTGCAGCACCCCTAGATACTCCGTCCTTAGACAGAGCATCTGGAAGGAACAACACAGAATTGGGGAACTCACCTGAGCCACCCCAAAACAACAACACATTCCTAGGAACCCACTAAGTCCCCCAGAGACCACAACAGACATCTGGGGACCCATCGAGTCACCTAGAACAACAACAACACACATCTGAGGACCCACCATGTCACCTAGAACAACAACAACACACATTTGGGGACCCATCGAGTCACCCAAAACGACGACAACACACAGCTAGGGACCCACTGAGTCACCCAGAACAACAACACACATCTGGGGACTCACCGAGTTACCCAAAGACGACAGGAGGATGGAACTCAAAGCATCCTCTACACCCACCACAAAGAAAATAACAACCACACATCCGGGAAGCTTGACGCTTCACCCAGATGTGACAAAAAGAGGACGGAGCTACAAGCATCCTCCCACACCGACACCAACAACACTAGACAGACGACCGACGACGACCGACGACGACCACAGACTACCAATAACAGCAACAAACACCAGCAAGAACAGGTAGCAAACAAGCAAATAGGCAAACAACAACAATAAACAAACAAACAACAAGCAACAACAACCATGGAGGGTACACCAGACGCAGACAACTGCTGCACCCTACCCTCCATAGCAAAACACCAAACTGTCTAGCATTGGGTAGAGGCTAACCCCTTAAAGGAAGAACACGTCCTTTGGTCAACAGATGGAGGTTGCCTAACTCCCTTAAAGGAACAAGGCACCTCCTCAACAAATGCCCTGCCTCATTGCAGGCATAGCACACCAAGTAGACTAGTACCTACAACAGACGTGAGCAACATCTAAGCAATGCGACTCTTCTAGCCTCACGCACCGCAAGGTCTCCTACCTTGCCAGCCAGCACAGAGTCTTACCCAGAAAACAACCACCGCCACACCCACGGGCAACACAATGCTTAACCCATGCAAAACTCGTGGACAACACCACACCATGCTCCACGGAGTTGAGGAACCTTAGCGAACCGCTCCACACGAGCGAACGTCGCTTCACGCTCCTCTCCCAACTGCTATCTCCCAAGCAGCACTACTAAAACGATGATCACAAGAAATCCAACCACTAGGAATCCTTCCAACAAGGAGTCGACGTCTATCTCCAATCGAGAATGTAGATCGTCACTCCCAAATTCCTTGTGATCCTTCAACCACTAGCTTCGCCAAAGTCGGAGCCGGAGCCGAAGACACTCCTCAACACCGCAAACAAAGAAAATCAATAAAATCAAGGTACAAAAATGCATGATATGCAATTCTACGGAGTCATCCTATCTGACATCCCTAGGCTAGTGCTCTTAGGTGGACCTAAGCTTTGATACGAACTGTAACGACCCTTAAGTCGCTACCACTAAGCCTAGCTACAAATTTCAATTTAATCATTTATTTTATCTTTATTATTAACCAACAATTACACTAATAATGCAGTTAAGGTTAAGTGCTCTCAACAATAAAATAAAACCACTAAACAACAGAAATAAAACTAAACTAACACTCACGTGGATCCCTGATGTGTGGCCATGTGACTCCTCCTATATGCACTAGCAACCAACAACTACTATTCTGCACCTTCCAAAACATACAAAACAAAGCACACATGAGTGACCACTCAACGATAATCCAGCATGCACCCCACCTACAACTCAACAACCCATGCGGAGGACAACCAAGCACAGGCATCACACTCGGATGTCGCTAAACCAAAAGGGCAATCTACTGATGCCCAGTACACAAGTATTGACATCCCTCTTGGATGCTGCAACGCTAAACCAGGCAGTCTACCACTGCCTAGTAGGCCACAAAATCATAAAACCATGCCTTTAAAATCGTTCTTTTCTTTTCCTTTTCAAAACCATGTGCGTGCACTTTTAAAACCTTTTATGCATGCCCGAGAAGGCTGCTCTCACCATCTTAAGCCCAAAACCATACCAAAGTACAACTACAGAGACTCTGCTCTACACAATATGGTCCCCTATGGACCCAAACAACGGAGCCACTTCTCCCAAAACTACAGAGCCACCGATCCCAAAACACTACGCCTCAACAAGCGCTACAACCACAACCTCCTCTAGTCTCAGAGCCTGATTTCTTGAACTAGGACTCTACACAAACACAAGCACAAATAGTGTGTCGAACTACTCGACACCAAGCAGACAATACTGGCCGTAAGTAGTCTACCGAGGAGTGAACACGGCGACTGCACTACCACGGTGAAACAACCTTGTGTAGGAACGATCATCGTCCCGTGATTCTCTCACCTAAAGAACCCTCATAGAGCCAACCCCTCTTGGGAAGGCAGTCTTGTCTCTTAAGACGCTACAAGATATGGGGCACGCGTCCCACCCACACTAGCCACCATAAGGTACGCCTTCTCACGACGTCCTCCTCATGGTACTCATGAAGGAGTCTCATACCTTCACACTCGACAACACCAGAGCCTCAGTGCTTACAACGACAACAGGAGTATCATACCTCCCCATCATGCCATGAAACACCTCAACCCGTGGACCTCAACCTCGGCCCCGCGAACGACAGTCAAGTAGTGTCATACCTTCAAGACTCGACAAACACTTCCCTCAGTCTGTTGGTCCCCAACGTATACAGAAAGCACTGGAAAACTCTTTCCAAAACCATTTCCAAATCTGTACTTTTCTCTTTCCAAAACTCTCTTTTTGGAAAACCTTTTCAAAACCATTAAATATCCTTTAAGACTCAAGAAACACTATGCCCAACAACGACATGGAAACCAAAGGCCGATAAATTACAAACAAAACATAGCCTTGACAGCTCTTTTGTTAGGCCCAGGAAAAATCACCTTGGGAGCATGTGGGTTCACGAGCACCATGCTCAACCCATGACCACAACTTTAGAAAACACCAACAAAACATCCTCTAAGTGTCAAATCCACCCAGAAGACACCGCATCAAAGCAAACACAACCAAAACTCCATGCTCTAGCACCTAGTGCAAGACACCCATTGTAACACCCGTAAAATTCATTTTGTAATTATTTACATTTTGTGAATTTTATTTCCTAGACAGGTGTTACTGTTCCGAGACCCATTGTGTGGTTTTGTGCTTTTGGGCTTGGGCCTCGTGGACTGGCTTCTATTTACGTGTCCCTGTGCGTGGTTTGGCACTGTGCATTGTGGCACTGTGCTTGTGGGGCCCGCTTGTGTGTGGGTTGGTGGTTAAGGCTTGCAGTTGGCCTCGTTGGTGGTGGCTGGCAGTTGGTTGTTGTGCGGTGTGCTGGTGGCTGAGACGTGCAGGTGGGCACGTTTTCAGCTACTCTAGGCTTAGTCTTTATAAGCTGCACTGTACTGCACCTCTCCTCGCCACCCGTTGCTTTCTCCTCCTTCCTTCTTCTTCCTTCCCTCTCCTCTTTGGCGGCGCGCTTCTTTTCCACCTTCCCCCACCTTCTTCCTCCTCCTTCTCTTCCCTTCTCCTTCCCCTTCTTCCTTTTCCACTTGTCCCCTCACCTCCTCTATTTCCCCTGTATCCCCTTCTTGTGCGCGCCGACAGAGAGAGAGGAAGAGGTTTAGGGAGTGAAGCGGAGGGTTGTGGTTGCTCGTGGTGGTGCGCGGAGCTCGCATGGAGTGCCTCGTGGCTGTGGTTGCGTCGGAGTTCGCCGGAGTCGGCCGAGGATCGCTGGAAGCATTTCTCAGGTACGCATCTCCACTCCTTGCAATAGAGAGCATGGAATTGGTAGAAAATGCTAGGATTGCATGAAATCTAGGTAAATTTCCTTTCCTAGAATTTATTGTGATTTATTGAGGATTTATGGAGCATTTTTTTGGGCATTTATGCTAGTGGTTGCGTTTTGGGTCGTTTTGACCCTTTTGCCTTTGTGATTTTGTATCTTGATGCTTGGTGAATGGAATTTAGTTTTGTTGGTTGGGTTTTGGAGTATACTTGAGGGTCTACACCATGTGTTTTATGCAAGTTTTCTGGTGTTTGTTTAAAGGGTATGATCGGAGGTCCCAGTTGGGGCGATTTCGGACGATAGGGTTTGGGCAGTTTTCTGGTTTCGCAGAATTCGGCATAACGAATGGAAACGACATACCGAATCAGGAGATTTCAACATACCGATTCTGTTCAGCATACCGTTTTTCTGTCAGTTTAGGTCCTCTGGTCGGAATTCGATTTTCCGTTTTTGGACGGTATATCGAATTTGGCTTGAATGTTGACTGTTGACCCTAATTCGGCATACCGATTTAGAATCGTCATACCGAATCAGAGGATTTCGGCATGCCGATTCTGGGCCCAAGTGAGTTTTGCAATGTGTTTTCGATGGCTTTCTGTATGCCGTGTTTTGTCCCTGTGAGAGGGGATTGTGGGCCATCAGTGGTGGTCCCTCGGGACACCTGATGCGCCGTTTTGGCCGAGGTTTTGGAAGAGTTTTAAAGGATATGGAAATGATTTTCAAAGGAATGTTTGGCTTGGTTTGGAAAATGATTTCCTAATTTTCTGTGTGTGGGCCGAGGCAGCGTAGGATCGTGTTGTCGGGACCAGGGAATGTGACGACATTCTTGGGTGGTCGGGTGCGATGTCCCCTATTGAGGTCATGGGGCAGAGATACCTGAGGCTGAGAGGCGTCGGGTCATGGAGGTATGAGACTCCTTGACTGTCGTCTCGAGGCTAGGGTTGTGGCTTGCGGGTTGAGGTGTCTTGTGGCATAACGGGGAGGTATGATACTCCTGCTGTCGCTGTGAGCACTGAGGCTCGGGTGTTGTCGGGTGTGGAGGTATGACACTCTCTCCTGAGCACCGTGTGTGGAGGACGCCCTAAGGAGGCGTACCCTGTGGTGGGTAGTGCGGGTGGGACACGTGCCCCGTAGTTGGTAGCGTCCTGAGAGACAGGACAACCTTCCCAGGGAGGGGTTGGCTTTTGAGGGTTCTCCTGAGAGAGGGGAATCGCGGGACGGTGACTGCTCCTGCAGAGGTTGGCTTCACCGTGGCAGTGCAGAATGCTGGGGTCGCTCCTCGGTGGAGTGCGTGTAGCTAGAGTTTGGTTGCCTAGCGCCGGGCTTCACGACTCACTGTGTGTGGTTTTGGCCATTGAGAGCCGTTGTTTGTGGTTTTGGGCCAACAGAGCCCTGGTTTGTGGTTTTGGCCAGTGTGAGCCTGGTTTTTGAGGTTTCGAGAAAAGGGTTTGCGAAAGGAATTTAAAAGGGAAATTGATTATGATTTTATTTTCCGCGGTTTTTATGTGGTGAGTACTGGGTGACTTTGGTCACTCATGCGTTTTCCTTGTGGTTTTGTTCGCAGGTGCAGACATGCAATTGGTTTAGCGTAGTGCATATAGTATGGAGTCTGCTAGCCGCACACACAGGTTCCTGGTGGTTAGATATTTTACTGTTAGCTTTAGTTTTCCCGTAATTTAATTTGGTTAAATTATTGTGGAAAATTTGGGACACGACACCTACTAGCTCTTGTCCCTCAGGGGCACAACCAGGTCGACTCAAACACATGGTACAATGCCAATGAATACTCCATTCAGTGCACCGCATACAAAACCACACAAGCCCTAGACCTAGAGATGCGATCATTATCCCTAAAGTCTAGTCTAAACCATATGGAAAAAAACCAATTATTTCTAAATCGTTTCAACTTTTATTCTACCTACACCCGAGGTGGAATCTTGCTAATTAATTTTAGACAAATCCTAGATCATTCTGATGATTATCTTAATCATTTATGTTTATCTCCCAAAGATTAATATATAAATATATATATATATATATAAATACAAATATATAAATATAAATATATAAAAATAAATATATAAATATATAAATATAAATATATATATATAAATAGGGAAAGGATCAGATGAGGACATGTCCTCTTTTTAGCATTTTAAGGACAACACCAAAAAACACATATTAAGGATTCAAATTCAAAATCCATTC
>JAMKQA010040238.1:0-11478 GCA_024699735.1 Posidonia australis
GTTTATGAAAGAGCATGAGGTTTTGAAAGAAAAGAAAAGAAAGTTTGAAATACCATTGTTTTCCATGTTTTCTGATTAAACATGTGGTTTTGGAAATGATTTGTCGTTTAGCAATGGTTTTCTTTGGCTTTTAGCACTGTTTTTGGGGCACGTACTGGGTGACATTCCTGTCACTCACGCATGTGTTTTCTTGTCCCCTTGTTTCAGGTGCTAAGGTGTAGGAGCAGTTCTAGTCTGGTGCATCTTTTCGAGCCACGTTTGTCGCACACAGGTCTGGGTGATTAGCTTTAATTATTTTATTTCTGCTATTTAATTTCTTTAGCTGTACTTGGGTAGTTCTTGTACTGTTGTGTAGCACTGGGGTGTTACAGATGACTTGTTGGTTTTGTAACCCTCTGTGATTGTTATAATCTCCTTGTAATTTGGACATCTGCCTGATTGTATGGATGTGTGGTGCTGTTTTGTCTGGCCATTAGGTTCTTTTTATTGTGGCTGGTTGGATGGCTAAAGTGTTGTTTGACTCAGGGAGTTCTATCTCCTTTTTCTCTGAGTCTTCTGTAGTGGAGATGGGAGAAAGACAAACTAGACTAGCATTTCATCTTAGCATGGTGACGCCACTAAGGGAGCACAGTTTGGCATGGAGGTATTTGCAGTCTATCGACTTGATGCTAAACGGCAGAGAGTTCGACACTAGCCTGATCGTGATGGACATGCAGGAGTACGATGTGATACTCAGCATGGATTGGTGGGCGCAGCAGTCTGCTTTGATCGACTATGCTTGGAGGAGAGTTTATTTTGGGTCTCCTGAAAATGGGTCTTTCTTTGTGCAAGGTGGGTCTCAAGGTGAGCCTGAGCTTGTCATTTCAGCTATGAAGGCTTATAAGTCTTTGGTCTGGGGTTGCGCGGGGTATCTAGCTAGTATAGTTACCTTCACTTCTCTTGAGTTGGGTGTTCACAACATCTTCGTGGTGTGTGAATATCCCGACGTTTTACCTGACGATTTGCCTGGTATGCCACCTCACAGGAAAGTAGAGTTCTCGATCGATCTAATCCCCAGTTCTAGTGCTGTGTCAAAGCCTCCTTATCGTAGGGCGCCAGCAGAGTTGCGAAAGCTCAAGACTCAGTTGCAGGAGTTGCTAGACAAGGGGTTTATCAGGCCGAGTGTGTCTCCATGGGGAGCGCCTGTCTTATTCGTCCGCAAGAAGGATGGTTCGCTCCAACTGTGTATAGATTATCGGATGCTGAACCAGATCATGGTGAAGAACTAGTATCCCTTGCCCCACATTGATGACCTGTTCAACTAGTTGTAGTCTGCATCCATGTTCTCGAAGATTGATCTAAGGTCAGGGTATCACCAATTGAGGATACGAGACTCAGATATTCAGAAGACTGCTTTTCAAATGCGGTACGGGCATTACGAGTTCACGGTCATGCCTTTCGGCTTGACTAATGCATTGGCTACGTTTATGGATCTGATGAACAGGATTTTCAGCTCTTTTCTGAACAAGTTCATTGTGGTTTTTGTTGATGACATGCTGATCTATTCCCCTGATGTTGAGATTCACGCCTTGCACCTGAGGGCTGTTTTGGATACTCTGAGGCATCATCAGTTATACGCCAAATTCTCCAAGTTTAAGTTCTGACTGAGCGAAGTCATGTTCCTCGGACATTTGATTTTTGGAGAAGGCATTAGAGTGGATCTTGCCAAGGTCAAGGCCGTGAGCAGTTGGGAGCGACCCAAGACTGTGACGAAGATCAGGAGTTTCTTGGTTTTGGCGAGCTATTATAGGAGGTTTATCAAGGATTTCTCCTCCATAGCCGCGCCTCTGACAGAATTGACCAGGAAGGGAGTTCCATTTTGTTGGGACCAGAATTGTGAGGCGAGTTTCCAAGAGCTGAAGTCTCCTCTGGTTTCTGCCCTGGTGTTGACTCTACCTTCTGGAAGTGGTGACTTCATTGTCTATAGTGACACCAGTGGTGTTGGGTTGGAGTGTGTTCTGATGCAGCATGGCAATGTCATCGCATGTGCTTCACACCAGCTGAGGGATCATGAGAAGAACTACCGGACCCACGATTTGGAGATGGTTGTTGTAGTGTTTGCTCTCAAGCTCTAATGACACTATCTCTATGAGGAATAGTTTGAGGTCTTCACTGATCATCAAAGCTTGAAGTATATCTTCACGTAGAGGGACCTCAACTTGAGGTAGCACCGTTGGGTGGAGTATCTGATGGACTATGATTTCAACCCGTCCTACCATCCTGGCAAGGCCAACGTGGTCGTCGATGCCTTGAGTTAGCGTATGCATGTGATGGCGAACCTGATGGTCAAGGAGTGGACCATGCTAGAGGATCTAGTGAGTTGTAGGCCGAAGTGGCAAGCTCGGGGGACGGTTGGTGCCTGGGTGGCCAACCTATCTGTTCACCCTAAGTTGGTGGAGTTTATTGTTACCTATCAGCAGTTGGATCCATTTATTCACGTTGTGTTTGAAAAGCTGGAAGCTGGTGGAGAGCCTCATTTCTCTGTTGGGGCATATGGAGAGCTGAGATATGATATGCGCCTATATGTGCCCCAGCACGAGGAGGGCAGGCAGAGATTGCTGGATGAAGCACATCAGTTTAGGTACACTATTCACCCTAGGAGTACGAAGATATATCGAGACTTGAAGCAGAACTTTTGGTGGCCTGACATGAAGAGAGATGTTGCTGACCATGTGGCAAGGTGTACAACCTGCCAGCTAGTCAAGGCAGAGCACCAGAGACCTGGAGGGACCTTGCAGTCGTTGGATATTCCTATGTGGAAGTGGGAGCACATCTTAATGAACTTTGTGACTAGTTTGCCGCGGACTCAGAGGAAGGATGACACTGTATGGGTGATTGTGGACTGGCTAACTAAGTTTGCACACTTCCTGGCCTTTTGGGTGAAGCTTCTGATGCACTGCCTAGTGGAGTTGTATGTGTCCAAGGTGGTGAGGCTGCAAGGTGTTCCGGTGTCCATCATGTCTAACAGAGACAAAAGGTTCACCTCAAGGTATTGGAGAACTCTGCAGGAGGCCTTTGGCACTGTGCTCAACTATAGCATAGCATTTCATCCTCAGTCGGATGGTCAGACAGAGAGGACTATCTAGACGTTGGAGGATATTGTCAGAGCATGTGCCTTAGACTTTTAAGGGAGCTGGGAGGACCATCTGCCATTGATTGAGTTCGCCTATAACAATAATTATCACTCGAGCATCGGGATGGCGCCGTATGAAGCCCTGTATGGTAGGCCATGCAGATCGCCGATTTGCTGGAGCAAGGTGGGCAAGCGTTAGTTGATTGGTCCTGAGCTTGTGCAGCATTATGCGGACAAGGTGGATTTGATCTGTAGTAGGCTGTTAGCTGCATAGAGTCGACAGAAGAGATACGCCAACAGGAGGTGGAGACCGTTGGAATTTCTGGTGGGAGACTATATGTTGCCTATCAATGGTGTCAACCGACCAATGGTGTCATGCTGTTCGGGAAGCATGACAAGTTGAGTCATCGCTATATTGGCCGGCACTAGATTACCTAGAGGATCAGTGAGGTTGCCTATCGGTTGGATCTACCACTAGAGATGTTGTCTGTGCACGACGTGTTCCATGTCTCCATGCTGAGGAAGTGCCTAGCTGATGCATCTCATGTGATCCCGGTTCAGCTAGAAGGGATCAAAGAAGATCTATCCTTTGTGGAGGATGTCGTCATGATTGTTGACAGCAAGGAGCAGGTGCTGCAGAACAAGGTGATTCCGTTAATCTTGGTGCAGTGGCGGCATCATGGAGCTGAGGAGGCCACGTGGAAACATGAGGAAACCATCATAGTCCAGTACTCGTATCTTTTCACCTAGTGATTTCGGGAGCGAAATCTTGTTTTAAGGGAGTTAGGATGTAACACATGTAAATTTTTTTATTATAATTATTTACATTTTAATGAATTTATTCCTGGACGGGTGTTACTGTTCCGAAGCCCGTTGGTGTGCTTTTGTGTTTTAGGCTTGGGCCTCGTGGGATGGCTTTTGTTTGCGTGTCCCCGTGAGTAGTTGGCATTATGCATTGTGGCACTGTGTATGTAGGCCCAAGTGTGGGTCCGTGTGAGCCCGTGTTGTGGGTTGGTTGTTGTGGCTGGTGGTTGGGTGATTAACTTAGAATTCATGTATATTTTATTCCCATATTTGTCAATTTTGTATATAAATAATATTACTCGAGGTGTTTTGTACAAATTTTGTAACTTGAAGACTTAGAAAGAATCTACGAAAAATAAGGGGTTAAGAATAATTATGTCAAAAAAGAAGAGATTTTTGTATGGAAAATTCTAAAGCTATGTGAAGAGGTCAAACACACATTTTCCATGTGCCTAAATAATGGTAAAATATCAATCACAAGATAAGATCAATGTGGAAAAAGTCAAAGAAGATCCTGGATGACATGAACGCCTTCCAAGCGCCCAGATGCAGGTCCGACGCCTCCCAAGTGCCTGCACTATATGTTTTTGACTTGGTCTTCTTTGGATAAGATTCTCACTTGTAAATATCTTATATTCAAAATTCAATATTAAATTTTGTATTCAGATTTGTCATTGACATAAGCAAGTCCTTGTAAGCTTATAAAAGGACCCCTTATGTAGATCTATGGAGCCGGAATCTAGGTTTAGAGTCTGTTTCTTTTCTATATTTTGGGAGAAGAGGAAGATCATCTGCAATCTCAGGTTTCTTCAATAAAAGTGCATTTTATTTAATTATGTCTTCTATTTCTTCTCCCCCTTCTTTTATTTTATTATTTTGCGTAATCATATGTGACTAATCTTCTAGATCTAGGATTGAGATGAAGTTCATGTAATATTATATGTCATGATTAAATTACTCTATGTTTTATCTTTATGCTTAATGCTATGATCATGTGGGTTGGATGTATATTACATAGACCATTCAATGAATCAAAAAACTTTGATATATGAACATTGATTGCATCTTTTTAGTCTATATTTAGGGAAGATTTAATTGGGGGTTGTGTATATAATCTCAATTCCATCATATGTCATTTGATTTAATTGATTTGTGTATTTTTATTCCTTGACTTGATAGTCTACGGTACATTGCATATGGATTATGCTTGTTAAGATAAGAATCATTGAATCAAATTATTTAGATCAATCGGGAAACATAGAGTGGATTTAATCATGCATTTATATTTACATGAATGGATTCAAAAATCCTAGTTCTTCATTTATTTTGAATTTTTCTTAAGTGTTTAATCCATAATCAATATCTCTCCATTTTCATCTCAATAATCGATAATATTCTTTGTTTTTTAAACACTTTTCTCTATGAGATCGACCCATATTTGTCACGTACTACATAGTACGCCATGCACTTGCAGTAATTAAATAAGACACATCAAGTTTTTTGCGCCGTTGTCGGGGATTAGTGTTTCATAGCATAGAGTTATTGTCGGTTATTTTTCTTTTCACGTTATTGAAAAAATAATAATAATGACATTTACTACGTTTTCTCTGCTTCTTGTGAGATATTTGGAGATCCAGAATATCATTGGAACAAAGGGAACCAGTTTTTGTGATAAAGAGGCACCTCCCAAGCACCAGAAATCAGTTTAGGCGCCTCCTAGGTGCCTAGGTGAGTTTTTATATTTTTTTTATATTTTTTGTCAGTTTGGTTTTTTCTAGAATCTTGTTCTAGGGTTGATTATCTGCTATGATTTCTAGATTTTTCTCAATCACAAATTTAAAATCAACCCTCAACTTGAACCAAATAAAATTCTTCCTTGACAAGATAGAAATCTGTTTTTAAGGCATACATCATATGGTGCGTTTTTTTTATTCTTATCAATTCATTTTTTTTTTGGAGATTGCGGGAGGAAAGGTACGTGTTCTCCTACTTGATTTCTAGCATTTTAGAGCATATAGTTAATAAGAAGAACAACTTGTTTGAGCACAATTGTTTGTTGCATATCATTTCAAAGTACATAAGAGCAACACATATAGTACAAGATAAGGTGGGGATTTTATCACCCTTCCTTAGCCCACAAACAATAAAAGAAAGCATCAAGCATTGACCTAAGCCTAATATAAAATCAAGTAGACATTGGTTCCTAGGATTCGAGCTTAATAGGATAAGGGAACCAGAGAGTGAATCAAATTCAACGTTCTTTTCCTACTTGGTGTCTAAGAAAGGTGGTTCACAAGACTATGCCTTAAAAGGCAAGTGGTTACTTAATTAGGTCCATTGCTCAAGTACGGGGAGCCTCCCACTTCCTCCATTGATCTGGCCAATTAGGTCAAAGACTTTTGATTTGAGAATTTCAAAGGTTAACAGTTAGGAGCTGTCTAGATTTAGGTCAACCATAGATTTAGGATTTGTGTGGCTTGTGTGATTAGATTAGGTATCTTCCTCCTCTCTCTTTAGTCTCCTCATCTATTTGGTTCTCCTCTTCTCTCATATTTTCTTCTTTTCTATTTCCCTTGTTTATCATTTCATTTTATTTAAAAAAAAAGAGTCTTTTCTATTTTTGCAAATTTTTGAGTCCTTCTAAAAAAAAAGGAGATCTCAATTGTGCATGCGTGCGTGGATTCGTGATTCAACACATCGTCTGACCCATGTTGAACTTGAAAATCTTAAAATGAATGATGAAATCGACAACCCACCTTTAGCCTTAGAAGCCAAATGTTACCTAGTAAGAACAGTACAATCATCTTGCATTAGACTCCCACAGCCAAATGGCAATAATTTTGAACTCAAATCCAATTATATTAGTCAGTTGCCTAAGTTCACGGGTCTAGAATTTGAAGATGCCTAATGGTTCATCAATGAGTTTGAGGAGGTGTGTAGCATGATGAAGTTACAGTAGCTGTCTGATGATGCAGTTCGGTTAAGATTCATTCCTTTTGCATTAAAAGACAATGCTAAGAAATGGCTATATAGTCTACCCACTAATTCAATCACCACTTGGGCCCAATATTGCACGATATTCCTTAAGAAATACTATCCTATTCATAAGACCATCAAATTCAGAAATGAAATTAATTCATCAAAACAAAAGATTAGTGAGTCTTTTTGGAAGTATCTTGATAGATTTAAGGATCTCTTAGCCCAGTGTCCACATCATGGAATAGAAAAGTGGAGATTATGCCAAATCATTTATGAGGGTTTAGATATTTCAACTAGAACCATGCTTGAGTCTATGTGTCAAGAAGCGTTCATGAAAAGGAATGAAGATGAAGCATGGAAATTCCTAGGAGAACTGGTTGAGAAAATGATGTAGTGGGAGAGCACAAATGATCAAATGGTTGATAAACCCACACCCTCAAAAGGTGGCATCCACTCTATAGAATCTTCCATAGCCACTGATGCCAAGGTCAACACGCTAGCTCGTAGGTTAGAAGCATTGGAAATGAAAGAGAGAGCCCAAGTAAATCAATTGTGCAATCAGGTTCCAAAGTGCAATGAATGTCACATGATGGGTCATGTGATGGAAGAATGTCCTTCATGCAATGGCCAACATGATTTTGGCCCTAAACAAGTTAATGCCACTTTTGTGAAACCCAGAAATGACCCATATGCCCCCTCATACAATCCAGGATGGAGGAGCCATCCAAATTTCTCTTGGAACCAGTAACCTCACCAAGGAGGTAATCATTTTTTTCTCTCTCAAGGCCTACCACAGCATTCAAATCAGTTTAGGCCTAACCAACCAATCCAACAAAACCTACATGTAGGACCACAGCACAATGATCCTCATCTAGGATTCAATGACACTGAAAGAAGACTGAGTACCCTTAAGAAAGGCGTGGAGGCGCTTCTCAAGGCCAATTCCCAAACAATTACCAATATAACTGCCAACACACAAGCCATAGCATGAATTGAGATGTAGTTGAGTCAGTTAGCCACATTGGTAGGAGAAAGAGAAAAGGGAACCCTATCCAGTCAACCTATACCCAATCCTAGAGGTCAAAATCCAAATCAAGGACATGTTCATGTGGTCCGAGATGACCAGGTCAACTAGGTGAATGCAATTGTTGCATTAAGGTCTGGGAAGCATGAAGACAACCATGTTGTCATGCCTAATCATGCTGTTAGGATTCAAGCAGACTTACCTTTTGACTCAAATGCATCAGTCCAATCCCATCCAGGCCAGTCTGAAGAGCCTGAAAGTTCTGAAGGACCCAACAAGTATGTTGGGCCTCACTCTGAATCACCTGTTGAGCCTACCCAGAAACCCATTGCCCAATTTCCAAATAGGCTCAAAAACAAAAAGAAATCTGGCCAAAAGGATAAAATTTTGGAAGTTTTCAAACAGGTCAAGGTAAACATCCCCTGCTAGATGCAATCCAACAAGTCCCTGTATATGTCAAATATCTCGAGGATTTGTGTACCAGAAAAAGACCAACTAAGGTACTGAAGAAAGCATTCCTAGCAGCCAATGTTAGCTCCATTCTAACAAATCAATTGCCTACAAAATACAAAGATCCAGGAAGTCCCACCATATTGTGTGTTATAGGCAATAACAAGTTTGATAGAGTCTTTCTCGATCTAGGGGCTAGCATTAATGTGTTACCATATTCAGTATATCGACAACTAGGGTTAGGAGAAATGAAGAAAACTGAAGTGATCATACAGTTGGCTGATAGATCTTTTAGAACACCAATGGGGATGATTGAAAATGTTTTAGTCAATGTTAAGGACTTTGTGTATCCCGTAGACTTTGTAGTCCTAGAAATCGAACCCTTGACCAACCTCAAAGGCCAAAGTCCTGTTATCCTAGGCCGACCATTTCTTGCTACTTCCAATGTCCTAATTAATTGTCAGAATGGGTCCACGAGGTTAAGTTATGGAGACCTGACCATTGCCTTGAATATTTTAAATTTGAATTACAAATCAGGGCAGGAATCAAATTAAAGATCTGGGGTTAATTTGATTGAGAATTTTTCAAAGGAGGATATCAAACTTCATCCTAAGTATTTTGATCAGAAATCTAAGAAAATAATTGAGGATGAATGGATGATTATTAATGACGCTAGTAGTCCAACCCAAAGTAAAAATCACAAGTCTAAGGGTTGACACACCCCCCCTCCTTGGCCAGATTAAAATTGTATTTCAGGGTTTGACGAGGTCATGGATTTCATGCACCTCAATTGTGAATATGTATAAATTGTACATAACATTTTTTTTTAACAGTAGAAGTACTTCATCCTGAATCAGGTACCATTGTTCTAATTTTAATTATATTTCATTGATCATATCATTTATTACATACATTGAGGACAATGCATGGTTTAGGTGTGGGGGGAGTCTTCTTTGTGTCTTTTTCTTTTTTTTCGTTGTTAGGTGACTTTTCACTTTTTCATTTTTTCCCATAAAAAAAAAACAAAAAAAAATTGAAAAAAGAAAAAAAGAGTCTTTGTGTCTTTTTCGTTTGTTTTCAAAAAAAGAGAGGAAAAAAATGAAAAAATATTAGGAGCTATCCACATTAGTCTTATCAGTTAGGAGTGAAGGAGTAACCTAGTGTTGAAATTCAATGATAAGACTGAGTAATTGAGGACCCTATGATTCAAAGAGTAGAGACAAAATCTGAAATATCTATAACTCGTATGTACCTTATCATGCACTATCACTCTAGTCCTTAGCTACGTGGAATAAAGGAAGGCCTGAACACCTTAGAAATGCAAAAAAAAAGCAAGAATAATAACATTCAATAATCACTGAGTAACTCGGTATCGTGCCTCAATAAGCATTAGTATTCACGTAAAAAGGTGATTGGAGGATCAAAAAAAAAGGAAAAGAAGAAAAAAAAGTCTTGTCTTTGAGGCCTTAGCTACTCGAGTGATTAAGTCCTTAGGGATGTCTTCACACCTGGTGACCTAAAACCATCTAGTTTGGGATCCACTGACCTAAAGCTCGCTAAATGGGTAGCTAAGAATAAAGTCTAAGAAAGCGAGACACTAGGAAATGAAATAAAATTACTAAGGTGGAAAGATTGGATTTCAAAACCCACGCTAAGGACTATTTCACAAACATGAGATATATATGAACAAATTTTTAAGAAGATGATGTCAAAAATAGGACAGAGTCTCTATAAGGACAGGATGAGGGTTCTTAACAAAGGTTAAACCATAAATTAAGACACTAGGAAACTTTGGATCTTTTTAGTTGAGTAGGTTAATGTGGATACCTTATAATTTTCCCTTTTTTTTATTTTTTCACTTTTCTTTATTTCTCCACCTCTTTTCTTCTGGGATTTTGTGAGTAGATCTTCTACAAATCCTCACGTGACACCACTCGTCTATTAGGGAAACCTAGGGATTTAAAGGCTTGTTGCACATGCTAAGTGTAACCGTGATTTCTGCGAAAATGAATTTGGATTTTCTTTTCTTCTTCTTTATGTCAGAGTCAGTTTTGCTCGAGGACTAGCAAAAGATAGGTATAATGGTGTTTGATTAACTCATAATTCATGCATATTTTATTCCCATATTTGTCTATTTTGTATATAAATAATATTACTCGAGGTGTTTTGTGCAAATTTTGTAGAACTTGAGGACTTAGAAAGAATCTACGAAAAATAAAGGGGAAAAGAATCATTGTGCCAGAAAAGAAGAGATTTTTGTATGGAAAATTCTAAGGCTACGTGAAGAGGTCAAACACACATTTTTTTTTTGTTAACAGTTGAGATAGATATATTTCTTCGGTCTTAATGCCAGATAAGAAATACAAAGGTCCAATAAATATTACATCACCATAGGCTCTGAAGCCACCAAAAAAAACCGAAGTGGTATGAAATGTTCTATCTTTTCTATCAATAGTCCAAAATGAATCAAAAATGGTACAAACAAGTATAATATCCCAAAAATTGAGTCCAACTATAGAGTCTGCACTGCTGCTCATTGCAGCAAGATGTCCTGGGCAGCCTCTCCTGGTGGTGCAAGAGGAGAAGGAAGAGAAGATGGTACCTCAAGCTGTGGAGACATGGCTGCAACGAATTGCTGCATGCCCTCTTTCTCAAAACCAGGTGCATGAATTGGAGTGGGAGGCCTTGAGGATGGCTTTCCAGCTGCAGTAGCACCAGAGTCCTCTTGATCCAGAAAATCATAGATGGCCATGATTTTTTTAAATTTTGCCAGGGATAGATTCCTGGCTTTACATTCTGACTCTAACCAGGTGGAAGTAGTATTGGTAGAATCAGCCAGACTAGGAGAAGAGGGAGTGGCTATTAGATTAGCCAAACCAGGGGTGTTAGATGGGGTAGGAAGCAAACCCTCAGTAGAGGAGGGAGGTGGTGGGGAAAAAGATGGTCGTTTCCAAACGTTCTTACCAGATTTGTGCTGTGTTTTCTGCGAGGAAGTGCTTTTCCCAGTATTAGGACCCCGCCAGCCTCTGTAGTTTTTGAAGGGTTTTCTAATGGGCTGAAGGCTCCTAGAAGATTGAGGAGCCTGTTTAGGCCAGGCAGGGAAACTAGA
>JAMKQA010040239.1:0-16456 GCA_024699735.1 Posidonia australis
CGTCCCTAGGACGTACTCCGTGCTTGTACCAGTGAGGGTACATTTTGAGGCTGCGGCCGGGGCAGTTGGACTCCAGTACGGGGTGGTTCACCGCGGCACTGCAGTGTGGGTGTGGTGACATGGAATCCACACCAGCTGCTTGAGGCCAGGTCGATCGCTTGTGGCCAGGGTGATACGACCAGAAAAGGAATGGAAATGTGGATTTGTGTTTGAGAACTAGTTTCTAGCCTAGTTTTGTGGCAAATTGTGCCTGTGGTTTTTTGAATGATGTTTTGGGCTAGGAAACTAGTTGAACGATTGATTTTCTCCAGTGTTGAGAATAAAGGCTTTGAAAAGCATGAGATTTTGAAAGGAAAGGAAAGAAAAAGTTTGAAAAGCATTGTTTTAAGAGTTTTGAAAATTGCACGTAAAGGTTTTTGAAAATGACGCTTTCTGGCGAGGTTTTAAGTGCTTTTAGTGTCGTTTTGGGGCGCGTACTGGGTGACATTCCTGTCACTCACGCGTGTGCTTTCTTGTTTCAGGTGCTTGGGTGTTGGAGCAGATCTAGTCTGGTGCATCTGTTCGAGCCACGTTTGCCGCACACAGGTCTGGGTAGTTAGCTTTATTGTTTAATATTGCTGCTTAGTTGCTTTTAATTAAGCTTGGGTAGTTCTCGTACTGTTGTGTAGCACTGGGGTGTTACAGAGTGTGTGTAGAAGAGTCTTTCTGGGGTGTAGAAAGCAACACATATTGAGTTTAACATAAAGTGCACAAACATGTCCGCCTTACACCCAAAATACCAATAAGAGAACCTATATGGCTATGAATAACGTATATTCACTCTCAAAGAGCAATCTAAACTACTTATGTAGAAGAATACGTAGATTTTACATGTAGGTGTAAGACATGTGAACATGGGTGTTTTATATAGAACACCTTAGTTCCTACGTCCTACACGTAAACAGAATGGACTACACTAAACTCCCCCTAAAATTAGACATGCAACCTAAGCATCCTATATAGGAATCAACATATGTCATAATAAGCATGTAGTTCTCAGTAAGCAACACAATCCTAACTTCAAAATGGCCTAAATTATTTCTAATTAGGTGTATACCTTGTACCACAGGTGAACCCAACACATGCAAGGTGCTCCTAAGCAACTCTGAGATCTAGCCAAACTTCTGATGATCCTCCAAGCTCTCTTTAAACCTCAATGGTTCCTAGCAAGTCGTGCATCACCAAGAATTCAAGGAATAAGTGCATGCACCCCAAAGTGAAAGGAATAAGAAGAAAGTGAGCTTTAACCCAAGGAACCTGAACCTCACCTCACTCTTCAAGTTGTAGCACCTTCTTTGACAAATGTCCAGCCAAACTCAACATCTAGATTTGTAGGAGATCGTCGGAACTCTATCTTCACTTCTTCTTCACCATGCATGGAAGAAAACTCACCATGCAAGCCCATACACCACCGTGCAATACCTCCTCTCTCACTCTCCCTTTGAATTTTCTCCTCCCACACTAGCTCTTGCAATCCTAGAGGAAGAAGAGAATGAAAAACCCTAGATAAAATGTTGGCTAGACACTTTCATAGATAGTTGTCACCACCATAATTTTGTGGAGCTGCACAAGGTGTAAAACGCTAAAGATCACACATTTAACATAAAACGCTAAATGCTTCACATCTAACACCACCGAAGCCAGCCAAGTGTTGAACACTGAGATATATGAATTTTATGTAAAATACAACTACACCTAGAAATCCCTGATTAAATTTCTGACCTAAAAATACTATCAAAAATTTACACGTTTCTTAAATGAAAATTATTACAACCTCCTTAGTCAATTTAAGTTGTGTCAATACACATGTCATGTGTCTCTATTTCCATCCGTTACTAACCAATTATCTAACATTTGTTAGTATAACTCATGTCATATAAAAGGACGAATTAATCATCCCTTTGTTAATCACAACTCACCCATCACTAATTCACCACAACTATTGTCATGTTCACTACCACCTCATGATCATCAACACTACGATGGCCATGGTTATCAACACCATTAGCATCATCCAGGTTGTCACACCTTCCTTAAATGAAAATTATTACAACCTCCTTAGTTAATTTAATTTGTGTCAATACACTTATCATGTATCTCTATTTCCTTCTATTACTAACAAGTTATCTAACATTTGTTAGTATAACTCATGTCATATAAAAGGATGAATTAATCATCCTCTTGTTAACCACAACTCAGCCATCACCAATTCACCACCACAACTATTGTCATGCTCACTATGATCATCAACACTATGATGACCATGGTTATCATCATCATCAACACCATATTTATCACTAAGAGCAAGACCAAGTGGGGTTTGAAAAGGGGGATTGACCAATGATTGTGATTCCTTTCTTGAAAAATCAATCTCCATTGCCATCATCATCATCTCTACCACCACCACCATTATCGCCATCTCTACCACCATAAAATCACTTTATCACAATTACCCTCTCACCACCACTATGATTGTCGTCGATGTCATAGCAATTATGACCACTTCACGATCATCATCATCTATACCTTATCTACAACAAGATCATCTTTACCATTACCTCGCAGAGATGAATAATGGGGGAATACAAGGAAGAAGATTGACAAGAGGACATTAACTATAATAAAATTGACTAAAGAGGATAATGTAATGATTTTTGTTATAATGAGGATATTAACTGCAATACAGATTTTAACAAGGCATTGACATAAAAAACCCCAATACAAAGATCATGCATGTGTGAGCATGTTGATGGACAAAATTTTCCATTGTCCTTAAGTTGTCTATACATGCACCTGGTGTTAATCGATTTGTTAGAAAAGTCTCATGTTTGTGTAGATTTCAAATGTGAAGTGATTAACCATTCTTGACATTGTATTATACATTTGCAAAGTGAAAATTTTATCAAATTTATCTTCTTCTTTTTGAAGATCCTATGATTCTAAGCTAGTAGGTTGTCTATTTATAATTACAATGCATAAAATGGAATGAAATATTTGACAAAAATGCACTTAACTGTTGGTTTATAAAATGTCTATAAATAGGAGATAGAAGTTGTTAAAGTTTCAACCTTTTTTTTGACAATTGAGATGGTTGCTAAGGTATACATGAGGAGGCCTCTCAAGGAGAGGGGAAACTCTAAATGGAAAGAAAATCTCAAATGAGTGGGAAGAAATAACTTTGCCCTAAGGCTAGTTGCTGAAAGTTAATATTATTTGCTGATTTAAATCATGTGAATTCATAAACAATTTAGTACAATAAAATGCACTTATGCAAAAGAATTTACTAGAAATATTAAATATACTGGATTTGTTATCATTGCACTTGTGAGAAATTGTTCCACATAATATTCAAAACTCTAGCTTCATGCTTCCTATATAGTTTTCCCAAATTTAACCAAAGTTGGAGTACAATTGCAAATGGAATCAGCATATGTGAACATACCTATGTTTGAGTTTGCATTCGAAATGAAAAATACACCGAATGGGCTCAAATAAGTTCAAAAAATAAGATTCATGTTCGATTTGAAATTCGAATGTTCGAGTAAAAAGTACTTATTTTTTTATCACAATATGATCATAATCCTTTAAAAGGCCCAGAGTTTTAATAATCTTTTTTATAAATTTCAACTATTAAATTAAATGTTTAATCAATGGTGGAGCTTCAAAAAAAAATATGGAAATTAGATATGTTGTAGCCTATACAATATATTAAAACACTGTAACTTGTGTATTTTTATTTTTGTTTAATAAAACATAGAAAGCTGTAGGATACAGCCACTTGGCCATATCACAGCACACATTCTGATTATTGCCACATAATCATATGTATGATGTAAATCACGAAGCTCATTTATTAATTAAACTTCATGTTCACCAAAGTACTAGTCCCGGCAAGAAGACTTTTCTTCCCACGTTTTCTTGTCTCTTCGATTCCTCCTGCGACGCGGAAAAATTAAGGGTGAGTGGTTTCACGACACCGCATATAAAAGAAGGTACGGTCTCCGAGGAGACCCCTCTCCGCCCACCACCGCCGTCGACATAAGATTCGCCTGCCGGAAGGTGGAGAGCGGAGGCGAAGGAATGGGGGAGAGGGTGATCACGCGGTCGAATCTGGCGGAGCAGCTGCGGGAGTACCAGATCCGATCGAAGCACGACTGGGCCTCCGTCTCCTTCTTCTCCTCCACCTCCAACATTCCTTCCAGGTATCCGTCCGCTTCTCCTGTGGATTTTCGTTGCCTTTTCGATCGCGTGCGCGAGATCTGGAGTGACAATTGGAACTAGTTCTAGAGCGGACACGAAGGTTGAGATTTCAACGAGGATTTGTCGGAGGAGTGAGGTTTCGATGAGATCTGCAAATGACGTGGGGGAAGATCCATTGACGAGACTTCTGATTGTTCGGAATCAAGTCCTTGATTGTCAACGATGGGACTTGATACGCTCGTCTTGGTAAATGGAAGAGATAGGTGAATGCCATTTTTGACATACAAACAAACGGGACACAAACATACACAAAATGGAAGCAAGAGCTGGATTGCAATTGATGGATGTATTTTTTTTTACTGTACTATAGAAAATTGTCATTCCTGAGTAGAAAAGAAGAGTCGTGTCAATCCACTAGCACTGGAAAATAGCCTGCCCCAATCTTATTACCCCTATCATTTCTTCCTGTTTTAAGACACATGCAAGTGCTTTTCTTTCAATGGAGCTCAAACTTTATTTTTGTCCTAATGCATCCTATATAATTGTCCTTAAAGCGAAGTCGATTTTTTTTTTCCCTCAGCGAGAGTTTGTTCGTGTAATTTCTTGAATTCTTGATACAACATGGAAATTCATTGAAGTGAAATCTCAATAAATCTGTGTGAAATTTGTATCCGATGCTATATCATAGAAGTTATCTTTTTCTTTATGCAATATATGGTATAAGTATAAAAAATAAAACATTTTGATGGACTGAGTTATTTCAAGGAATTGTCGTTCCACCCCCTCAAATTTCAAGTACAGTTTTGTATAGCCATACACAATCAGATAAGGCATGCTGTAACTATACCACGTAGAATATGCAGCTCATATGCAACATATAATTTCCAAACATTAATTTGTAGTTGGATGGAGACACACTATATCATTTCTTAGTTTCTAACAAAGTAAACAAAGTTAATGATGGTTCATTGTGAGTTATGTAAATTATTTCCTACTTCCCTATAATCAGCACTTGTTGTTGTGGTTGAATTCTTTCAGTTCTGGATGTACTAGGTAACTTTCCTATTGAGTATCTTACCGTTTTCCCTGTGTTTTTGTGTATGCAGGGTAGATAATGTTCTCTATGTGATATGGGAGCTCTTGATTTTTGCTTTCCTCATTTTCTCGGCTGTTTTGTTATATTTCAGGTACATGAGGCTTGCATTTTTTCTGATATGCATTACAACCTTTTTGTTCATCTGCATGAAAATTACAAAACAAGTAAGAAAGAACAGAAAAAGCAAGCGACGACTGCTTCTTCCATTATCAATGTGAAGTTGTTGGTATTTCATAATGTGATTTTCTTGTTTTTACAATGGATGTACATTTAAAAAAGTGAATACTACTGGGATTGCTTTACTCCAAATTGGAACAGATGACTGTCGAGCTTGCCATGTTTAGATGCTTGGAAGTCCCTGTTTTGCAGAAACTCATCGAAGGATTGTCTCATGAGTCCTAAACAAGTTTCTATTCCATGTTTGATTGTGGGTGGATGGTATCCAACACCTGCAGCAGCTGCAGACCTCTCCTTTTTACTCTCTTTAACTGTTGCTCCTGTTTCTGTTGAATGACTGAATCATCTAGAACAGGTAAATACAGCACCGACTGCTATGTACTTTGGCTTCTTTTAAGTTATTTGCTTATGGATGGATGATATAGATGGGAACTAACTTTGCTTGAGTTTCTCTAAAGAAGATAACCAAAGTAATCAAGGTCCATTATCAACTACTTTGTTTACATTTTTCTTGCATGTACCCTGTCAATAAGCAAGCCTACTGAATTGACTTTGTTTCTGTTGTATTATTTGATATTTCCTTCGATAAAGTATTTATTAGTTGGTTGTTTAATTTTCGTTTCTCACAATGCATTTGCCAGTTTACTCTCCTTTAGTGTGTTCCCAAATTCTATCCTGAGCCATTTCTCTGTTGTTCACAAATTACAGCATACGAATGTCAAGAAATGTGGATAGGACATCATCTTTTCTGGTGGATTTGAAAGTACATATCCTTACATTTGCTAATGTTCTTTGTTGTAACGAAAAGGCTGATACACAAATTGGAAATTATAATATATTTGATGTGTGAGGTGTTGAAAAGGTTTCGATAAATTGAAGAATTATGTCTTGAAGAACTGCATTTTATGACCTGTGTTTCTGAGGGTCCATACTGCTCCCACAACCAAAATAGCACTAAGGGCCATCCCTAGACAGCTAAGCCCCATTTGGCATACCACATGATGCTGTTTCTCTTAGGCTTCTTGATTAGAATCCACATGAAACAGGGGTATGCCAAAGTCACTGGTAGGGAAACTGCTCCAAAAAGATCCACCAGTCTTGACAAGAATGGGAAGGCTGGCTATGAAGAAGTTTAAAAATCCGAAGCATGTCCGAAACCCTGACCGGAGCCATTGAAGGCATGGCTCATTGCACTTACTGGTGTATCCAAATTCCATGTTGTCTAAGATTGGCATCGAATATATCTGATATGAGCTCATGCAATGGATCAACACTAGAAAGCTTGTCGTTCGGAGAACTATCGAGGTGTCGTGCCCGTGGAACATGTACATGGCAGTCAGTATCCCGCTTTGTGGCATCTGCCATGGGCTCAGCAAAGATCATTTGTGTTCTTTATCGTATTCATTATAGAGAAAATTGTGGATGTTCAACTTTTAGCTTACCAGGTTTCCATACGCCGAATACCCAGCAAGTGCATTGGGGAACAGGCACATTGCAATCAGTGTATGTGCCATTTTGATTCCTTTCCACATAGGAACATGAGAAGGATATTTATGTGATGATGGCATTGTTCCCTGCAATCAAGATGCAGAAACTATCACAATCTGTATGGATAAAATTGGATGTAGTGCCAAATGTAAGGATAATTGTTTAGACCTAAGTTATGTTAATGGGGCAAGTAGTCAGGGTCTTATCACCTGAATTTCAAGCATAAGATTGTGGCCTCTAAATGCAAAAGAGGGCTATTCCAAGACTGTTAATGATCCCAAGTGGTCCACTGATGTTGAATTTCACCACCATTGGTTCATAAGAGATGCCTACAGGCCTTTCCTTGCTAAGTGATACAACCCATATGATTGTACAGTAACAGATGGTTGTGATGGCACCAATCAGAGAAACTCCTGCAAATGAGTTGAGGCTTGGAAGTTGAGAGAGAACCACCACAATGCACGTGAACACCAGGTACTACTGTACCGTTGTTAATGGCATGGAAGTGCATGTTGGACCACATGCCATCTTGAAGAAGAGCTTCATGCTTTCGCCACCCACGGCTATGAGTATCGTGCATGTTGGACCACATGCCATCTGGAAGTGCATGTTGGATCAGTCTAGTGAAGGCAAAGGTCTGTCTGCATTCATACAGACATCTGTGAGATTCCGTGCATGATTATAGGGATAAGGATGGAATCTCTTAATCATGTGGATTTCTAGTATCTCAAAATGTTCACACAGCTTAATTGTGTAAGGCTCAGCAATTGCTTTCCGCGACGGGCTCACTGTTGGAATAGAGCCTGACAATCTACTGGTGTTTTTTTTTTTCGTAGGTACACTGCATATGAGTGAATGTTGTTTGATCTGAGGAGATAGATTTCTGAATATGGTTTGATATGAGTAGATAGATTTATGAGGGTTTGGGGTAATTTTGGTTGATTGTTGGTGGTTGTGAGTTTTTGATTGCAAAGAGGCAGGCAGGAGAAAGAAGTGATTTTGTTAGGTTGCATGCTTCCATATTTCACGAGTTGATTGGAAGTCTGTCCGACGCCGGTAGGCATGCCTTGGCAATGTGCCAAATGCATGATTGGATCCGATCACTTCTGAAAATGATTTGTGCAAGGAAATGTGATTTCCTTAACAATGTATTCAACTTTCCCAATAAGATTCTTAATCATTTTATTTTCAAAATGTATACACGTGTGATATGGAAATTTAGTGGCTAATATGACCTTTAAAGGTAATTAACTAGAAATTAGTGGTGTCAGGAAGTTATTGGAAGGGCTCGTGAATGATATATGTCTTGGGATGTAAATCGACCCATCTCGACCTTTGGGTTGGGTTAAGTAATTTCTTTAATGGGGATTGGGTATAAGTTTGAAAGACCCAATCAATTCAGGTTGAGCCTGTAACAATAGGTCGGGTTACCCTACCTAGCTCCTGCAAATGAGCCTTCCTTGCCAAGTGATACATATGTACGTTTATGTGCATGTGGGAGTCTACAGTTTTGTTTGCTGTTGGCACACTAAACAAAATTCATATGAATCATTGGATTTTATCAAATGATTGTGATGTTCTGATGATAAGTAGGAAAACAAACACCAAACCTCACAAACTCCCTCCCCTCTTTAAATTAAGCATCCAATAGTTAGTGTTAGAATTAGAGAGAAAACAATCAATCTTCTCTAAAGGAGAGGATTACATGTATATAGATTCACTAATAATATAGGGTATGTCGATATTTGTTTACTCACTAACATAATAATTTTATCTAACACACTCTCTCAAGTTAGATCATACATATTTATCCTGCCTAATTTGTTACATAGAGACTCAAATACACCAATTCCTAAGTCTTTAATAAAGATATCGATAAGTTCTTCAACAGATAGAACATAGGGAGTAGATATGAATACTTTCACAACTAAGTATTTAATGAAATGATAATCAACTTCAATATGTTTGATTCGTTCGTGAAATATAGGATTATTTGCAATGAAGATAGTTACCTAATTGTCAGTGCATAGGCATAGGAATTTGAATTGAGAATCCAAATTCACTTAATATCAACCATAGCCGCACCATCTCATATGTAGTTTGAGTCATAGACTTATACTCTACCTCTACATTAGAATGGGAAACTACATTCTGCTTCTTATTGTGTTAAGTGATCAGATTCCCTCCAACATATGTACAGTAACTAGAAGTAGATTTCTTATCAGTTTTATCTCCTACATACCTAGAATAAGTGAAAACCTCAACATTGAAATGTCCATATTTCCTATATAATAGATCTTTTCCTAGAGTTCTTTCGATGTAAGACAACACATGAAGGGCTCCTATTCAGTGAACCTCTATGGGTTCATGTATAAATTAACTCAGTAGACCTACTACATAGGTTATGTTTGGTCTAGTCATAATTAAGTAGATGAGTTTGTCAATCAATCTCTTACATTTACTTGGATCCTCTAAAAGCTCGGAAGAATCATCCCAAAAATCTATATTTGGGACAACTGGTGTAGACTTTGCCTTGTACCCCAACAAGTCTACCTCCTATAGTAGATCAAGTGCATATTTTGTGATAGCATCATTTTGTTCTTATGATAGGCAAATTCAACCCCTAAGAAATATCTTGATCACCTCATATCTTTTGTAACAAAGTGACTTCCTAGATATATCTTTGTCTCTACAATACCCACTATGTTACTATATGTAAGTAGAATATTAACATAAACAACTAGTATCACATACCCATCCTTTATTTCCTTGGTGAAGATAGACTAATCGATAGTACAACACTTAAAATCTACATCTATAATAATTTGATTGAATTTCTCAAACCAAGCTCTAGAACTCTATTTGAGATCAAATATAATTTCCTTTAAGTGGCACATTATAGTCTTCCCTTAAGCAACATACTCAGGAGGTTGCTCTATCAAAACCTATTCAAACAGATGACTATACAGAAAAGCATTTTTCACATTCAACTAGTATATCTCTCAATCCTGATTGAGAGAAACTGATAGTAAAACATAGATGGAATTTAGATGAGTAATAGGTGAGAAAGCATCTGCATAATCAATACCATATGTCTATGTGAATCCTCTAGTCACCAGGCGAACATTGTATCTATCAACAGAGCTTTCTGGTTTGTGTTTAATAATAAATACTCAACAACAACTAACAACTATTGAGTCATGTGGGCGACTGACAAGCTCCTAGGTATTTCCAGTCTGTAATGCTTGTATCTCATCATCCATAGTAGCTTTCTAGTGTGATATTTGTAAAGCCTTTGAATGGTTCCTAGGTACAATTTTAGCAAAAATGGATAAGGCAAACTAGTAGAAAACTAGGCTAAGATAATTATAGGAAACAAGATTTGAATTGGAATGTGAGGTAGAATGGTTCTTACCATGGCGTAGGACAATGGGAAGATAGAGATTAGAAGGTGGCTAACTTGTAGAAGTAGAAATAGTATCGACTTGAACTGAAGTGGTTGCGATAAACCTATAAGGGACGAGACTTAGTACGACTAACAATAGAAGGTGATACATTGACTAAGGTAGAATCATCAACAAGAACTGGAAGAGTTATAGACGTAAGCTTCATAGGTGTGGAAGAAGAGAAGAAGGGTATAGACTTAGAGAAGGTGACATTAGCGGAAATCAGATACTTTCGTGAACGTGGACAGTAACAACAATATCCTTTCTATGTCCTTAAGTATCCCACAAAGACATACTTGAGAACTCTAGGAGCTAACTTATCTAGTCCAGTGAATGATCCTAAATATAACAAATACAACCAAACACTCTAGGAGGAAAATGATGGCATCCTGTTGATTAAATAAGTAATAGTAAGAACAACGTCAAGTAACATTTTGGGACATTCATCTGAACCATAAGAGTATGTGTAACATCTAGAATGTGACGATGTTTACGCTCAGCTACCTCATTTTGCTGTGAGATATGGCGACATGAAGTTTGATGTAAGATACCATGGGAAGTATAGAACTCAGACATTTTAAATTACACATATTTCAAAGCATTATCGATGTAAAAGAAGCGAGTAGTAGTAGAAAATTGTCTTTATTTCATTGAAAATTTTTTTGATTATAGTAGGTAAATGAGATCTATTTCGAAGCAAACAAACCTATGAAACTTTAGAGTAATCATCTACAAAGATAATAGCAAAAATGCAATACAGACAACACTCGAGTTGGTCTTCAGATATCTGAGTGAATCAACTCCAACAGACTCTTACTAATAAAATTAGATGGATGATGAAAGGTCGCAAGACTCACAAGTAAAAGACTAAATGGTTATACATGGCAAAGTTTGTTGTAACTTACTAAGACATGGATGATTAAAATGACAATGCCACAAAAAAAAAGGCTCAACCTTTGATACAAAACATAGTAGCTCCTTTGGAATCTTGTCTTGAACAAGTAGATAAAGGATTTTTGTAACTTCATGGCCCAAATCAGTTCTCTTCTATGTTAGTAGGTCCTAAAAAATACGATAATATGGAACGAAAGTTACAAAATATAATAGGATTTTTGTAATGGAAGTAATAGATAGAAGATTAACAGGAAAATCTAGGACATAAAGAACTTCATCTAGTGGCAAATGAGAGGAGGCCTGAACAGAGCCAATCTCAACCATTGAACACTGATCTCCATTAGTAAGAGAAGCAGAGTTAATATCAGATAATTGTGATAATCTAGATAATAAGCTAGGATTACCTATCATGTATGTGGTCATTCTAAATCTATAATCAAGGAACTGTCTTTAGAGGTTAGACACACACCAGTACTTACTGTAGAGACATGAGATGTAGTAGCAGTAGAAGTCTGAGACATTCAAAACTAAAGTTAGTGCTCATACTCATCTGAAGGAGTGATAATCGGCTCTAGTGTGGCTGTATCACTAGTGGAGGTAGTTACTGGCATATGCTATGTCTACTCAGGTCTTCCAAACTTTGTCTAGCACTTCTCGAACATGTGGTTAGAACGACTAGAATGTTTACAATGTCTGTTGTCTCAAATGAATCCTAAATTATGTCCTCCCTCTGAAGTGCGACCTCGACCACATCTACATCCACAGCTAGTACTCACCATGGCAGTCTAATGTGCTAGAATTGGGTACCCTAGTAGAAACACATAATGCACGGGTAAGTGTAGACAATAGAGATGGAACTATATTAGTACAAAGGACATGACTGCAAATCTACAAAGCAATATCTGGATGAAGCTCGGAGAGAAGCTTGGCAATGGCCAAACCATCATGATACTCCTTGAGAATCTTCGAATTAGATAATCAGTTGATGGGTATCTAGTTCATCCATAACTAATTGAAGTAACGTATAAAACTCCTGAATGGAACGATCTCATTGTTGAAAAGAGAAAAACTTTTTATGTATCTTAAAGACCCGAGATATGTTTTTTTCATGTCCATATGTCTCCTTTAACACATCTCATATCTTATTATTCGAAGTAAAAAACATAACATCTGAAGTAATATTAGATTCCATGCTATTAATAGGCCATTATATAACATCATAATCAAAGATAAACCAATCAGTATATGAGGGATCTTTTTCAGTTGAAAGAGGATCTGTGATATGGTATAATTTTTGATGAGTACCAAGAAACACAGTAAAAGATTTGGACTACAACAAATAGTTGCTACCATTGAGTTTGAGAGTAGAGTGGTTCCTTTAAGATCTCATAGTCAAGCATCACCAATGGCATTGGAGGCGGAAGAGAAGGCGATGGTAGTACAAACGAGGTTTGAACAAGCAATAATTGACACAAAAAATGATGATTTCAACAAGAAACAGGAGTACCAGCAGACCATATGTTTCGAGATAGATTGGCAAACAGGCAGGCAGGTAAAACCCTAACAAGGGCATGTAAAGCACAAATTAGCTACTTACCACATGGGGAAAGGGCAAAGAGGAATCAGAAGGGCTACAAGAGCTATCAGTTGCTCCTGTCTAGGTCGGTGAAAGGATTGGTGGCATGGATGGAGGCGTTTAAAGGCATGATGGTGGAAACAAAGGGTTAGCGACAGGCTGGAAGGGGTAGGCAACATTGGCACTACAACAAGAGAGGTCGTCGGAGGTTGGGGAAGAGCAAGAGAGCATTAGAGAGGGTTGGCAAGCTGGTTGGAAGGCGCTAAAGAGGCCTATCTAGCCGACGAAGCTCACTAATGTGAGAAAGAGAGGGGTTGGTGGTTGTGTTTTCTCTCTCTCTCTCTCTATCTCATATAAAAAAATCCTAACTCTTGATATCATGGTAGAATTAGAGAGAAAATAATCAATCTTCTATTGCTAACGGAGAGAATTACATTTATATAGACTCACTAATGATATAGGATATATTGATATCCATTTATCTACTAACATAATGATTATATCTAGTAACTAGGATTAAGCACTTACAAGAAATTATCTCAAAGGAACCTATAGGAAAACCAACCTAACATCTTAGTTTATTAAGTATCTATGTATTTCTGTGATTTTTAAGAAGACAAATGGTTCATTCAGCAAAAAGGAAGACAAATGGCGAAATTGTGAAAAAGAGAGAAGAGTCCAAATTCTTTGCCCAAACTCCACTCGAGACCTGCTTAATCCTCTAAAGGAAAAAAAAAATGATTGTTCCATCATTGATTAGGAGAAAACCTGCATTGGGATTAAAAAAGGAGGAAATAACACATTATCACCTTTCAAAAAAAAAACACATTATCACAATCCATTTTCAATTCGACTAGATATCTGAGAGGCAAGCAAGAACATGGTGTATTTGATCACCATAATCTTTCCTTAGTTGTCACGTGCACCATCATTAGAAAGATATTATTCATGGAGCTGACCGTTTGTTGAAGAGAGCCCCTTTATTTACACATATTTTTCATGGGGTTGACCACATATTGAAGAAAACCTCCTTGCTTAGACATATACTTTTAGAAAATGCAGAAAGAAATGGAAAGAAAAAAAAATCAAAGTAACTAGATCCTCTACCATTATACTTGTAGAATGTATAATAGAATGTCAAATAAAGGGTTAATTGGATCTTAACAGATAATATATACTAAACTACTCGTTCAGTTTCCATATAGTGCAATTAAGTAGGATGTGTCTCTCAACTCAGCTAGTTTACACCCATGAACATGGTGTGTTTAATAAATGGACTAAAAATGCAAACCCAAACTTTAGGCTACTTGGCTTGTGTTTTTATCCTCTCTTTTTTTCAATTTGGCTGTACTTTTTGAATTAAGGAAATTATTTTGATTATCTGATCCATTTGGTAACCTGCTACGAAACGAAATCTAGTTCCATACCTTTAGTGGATTGATTGATTGGATATTTTATACGAAGCACCTATTTGTGTGTTTAATGGGCTTCTTTGTGTCAAAGAAATCTTGAAATTTTATTTTCTATTTGACTCCAAAGGAAAGAAACATTCATTAGGTACATTTTTTAATTAAAAGAAAAATAATTTCTTTTCCTTAAATTTTCTTTATAGGAAGGAAGGAAGAAAGGAAGGAAGGAAACATTCATTGGGTATACTGCTTGTGCATGTGTGGAAAGCAAAGGAAGATATTTTTCCTCAAAATTTTACCTTTATGGATGGAAAAAGGAAGGAAATATTTTAAGTTTGTGTTGAGCTTCATAGGAATTTATTTTCCAAAGGTAAATGTATACAAATATCATGATTTTGGACACACTTTTTGATCAAAGGGAAAATAGTCTACTTTCCTTTTCGAATGCACAAATCCTTCCAATATGTCATTTTGTTTTACTAATTTAGAATACAAGGTAAATTCATTGGGTATTTGTAGAGAAACTTCAAATTTTGAGCTCTATACAGGTTGGATACAGCTGACAGGATTAATTAATTATCGCCAACATTAAGGTTACATCGAGAATTGCTAGCTTTGTACCATCTCTGATGATTTGTGTTCCATAAGATTTTAGTTGGCTTAAAAAGAGGACTTAGCTAGCACAACTACAATTTGATCCTTAAAGTCGCTAGGTTGCTTATTTATATCGTTTTTTTCTCCCATGGAAGTCTTCTTCATCATTATACTCAAAGAGAGACTTAGGATTTGCTCCTTTGTAGTGTCTACCATCTAGTATCCACACACCATGCATACATGTATTCTAAATCCACGATGCACTTCTCTTCGAGATGGCACATACCCTTTTGTCCTCATGAGCTACCTTTATTATCTGAAAGAACCTCAATTATCCTAGGCCTTTTGTAACAAATTGACTTGAGGCATTGCTTAGTCTCCTCATTGTCCTAAATAATTGTCAAACAGATGAACACCCACATAAGTAGCTGAGCAATTGTATATTCTAAGCACAAGGTCAAATTGGTTAGGTATGATACAAACTTGTAGAACATACTAGTTCAGAATAATTCTAACCGTGCAAATGAATCAAAATGATTAAGCTGAAATTTATTCTAACCATAAATCTAGAAACATAGTTTGCCTATTTTTCTCTATGTAGGACTAATCTAGGTGTTAGATAACAATACCTAAATAACATTGGTAAATAAATGCTTAGTGATCAAAATGACCTTTTACAAAAACAAACTCCATAACCTTTCGAATAAACATGTCAAACGAAGAATCAGTTTGATAAGGCTTTTGGATAATTTTTGGGCATGTAGCTTCTCATAGAAGCTATAAATTACATTTGCCTGAACTAAAATTGAACTCGGGTCAACTTGGTCCAAACTCAGTAGGGCCACAGGTTGGGCTAGGGTAAGGGATTTTCTCTTGTAGCCCACGGGCAAGCATGGCCTAGTTTAGGCCCAAACATAGCCCGAACCCAAACCTAGCACAAACATGACCTGACCCATGGCCCAAATTTATGGCTCGATTTAAGTTCAAGTCCGAAATATACCCTAAATAAAACAATGTATTTTGAAATATAAATATTAACTTTTAGGGAGAATTATTGATTTACCCACGTTAGAGTAAAATTCAAAGTCCTCCCCATGGCTATATGTAGACACCCTGATTTTGAGGTGACCCAGGAATGAGTGTCCTTATGTTTCTTTGGATGCAATCAGCCCTTAAATCGAGCCCCAAACCCACTAGCCAGAGCCCAAAATCAGAGATCTGTGAGCTGGTGTGGTGCACCAAGATGGCGCACTAAGGTGGCGCACATAACTGGCTCACCAACCTGGCGCCCAGCTCTGGCTACTGACCTTCCACCTTCCGGGCTGTTACTCTTGCAAACGAATGTGCCAACGAATATTCGAGGCTTTTCGTTTGCAAGACCCCTTTGTAACCTCCCTAGAGACCACTATAAAAAGGTCCCTAGAGCAGCCATTCGAAGGCACCCATTTTGTGAGAGAAGAACCTTTCTTTTGCAAGAGAAACACAATCTTTGGGAGGAAACTCTGGTGCTGAAATCTGAGAACAGATCTGCACTTTA
>JAMKQA010040240.1:0-15491 GCA_024699735.1 Posidonia australis
TTTATTTCATGTTTTGGTTTTCCTTGTCTTCCATAATAGATTAGGTGGCGACTCCGTTTTATTTTGCTTTTTCGACGTGATTTTGCCGACCGATTTCGCATTCATTTGTGGAATCTCCTCGCCGGCATGGTTACAGTTGGCGAGGCTCCATCCCCGTCCATAGTACAGTGTCACGATGAACCACCCCACGTAGGAGTTCAACAGTGCCAGTCGCAACCTTAAAAGCGTACCTTCTTTGGTACAAGCATAGAGTACATCCTCATGACGCCTTGGTGCCCGAACACCTACAGACTCTAACTCCAAACCCGACCAACACTGGCACTGAGAGTAGTTTCGGTCTACCATACTCTGAGTCTTACAGTACCACTACAGTCTCGAGGCTCCTACCTTGGACCGAAACTTGGCAACCACGACCAAGGATACGTCCCCGACATCTCTAGAGGTTTCACTACTCAAGTAGGCAAGTCCTGGCACAAATGTGGCTCCTATTAAATCTCAGAAATCTCTTTTAAAAACGACATGTAGCTTTCCTTTCAAATCACTTTTCAAAACCATTTTTCATTCATAAGAAATCTATAACATCTAGGCCTGATTATCTAATAAATGTAAAACCATAAAATTAATTGTAATATTTGAATGTGGTTTATTAATGGATAATTTGTTATTTTGGTGATGTTGTGTGTCCCTCTCTACCTATGTGGCTAAGTTTGTTGTTTCCCTGGTTGTGTGGTTTCTCATGTTGTGCCTGCGTATGTGGGACCAGGGTTAGATCCAGTCAGCCCAAGCATAGTTTTCCCTCCCATGAGTCACGAGCCTTTTTCCCTTTTCTCTCCTTTCTTTTCCTCCTTCACCACCTATGGCCCCTATGCATAGTCTACCATCTCGTCTCCTCATTGAGCTATGAGGAAGGCTGGCAAGGTCGACAGGACTTGGGAGTGGCAGCTAGCAAAGAGGAGGAGATAAAAAGGGAGGGGATGGTGAGGATGGAGGGGGCAAGGGAGAGGAGAAGGGGAACCAGTGGAGAGGGAGTGAACTGTGTGTGTGAGCCTGGGAGGTGCCATCGGGGGAGAAAGATCTCGTCATTGGCCAAAGACTTCTAGAGCTCACTAAGGGTGTGTGGAGTCTTGCTGGAGTGTGGGAGGGTCATTGGAATTGCCAAGAGGTACGCGACCCCTCTTTTCCTCTGTTGCTCTATCTTAGGAGAAATGGGTTAATATGCATGATAAATGATGGAAAATGCACGATAAATCATGGAAAAACGATAAAAATGCTTGAAATGAGATGAATGACATGAATGTGTAGAGATCCTATGGTTAAGATGAATTTTCGTGGATTTATGTGATTTTTTGGTATGCAAGCTGTAGTGCTTATGAAATGAGCTCTATGCCTTTGTGATTTTATTGTAGAAAGCTTGCTTAATGGATTTCAATGATTTTTGTCAATGGTAAGCGGACTTAGAACCCTACATTTGGTGATTTTATTGTGTTTTTGTGGTTAATTGGAAAGGGACTTACTGGAGGTCCCAATTCCAGTAAATGGTTGGCTAGGGCTTAAGGGAAGTTTATTGAAAACAGGTGATTAAGTATGCCAATTTTGATTTGGTATGCCATTTTCCTGTCAGTATTTGACCAAAACCTTGGTTTTGGTCAACTAAAATTCTTCGATTTTCCATTCCAAGGGATTTCAGTCAACCGAAATGTTTCGGTCACTCAAAATAGGAATTTTCGAATGACCGAATCCCAAGTTTCGGTTGACTATTCTGGGCGCTTGATACCTTGTTCGGTCTACTGTTCTGATTCGGTTTGCCGAAATCGAACCAGACCCTTGGCCCATATGCTTAAATGTGTTTATAAATGTTAAAGATATGGGTTTAAATGATTGATTGGTATGTGTTAGTAATGTTTTTCTCATGTAAATGCCATGGAGGAGTATGAAATTCAAATAAATGAACTTGAATGTGGTTTTGGCTTGAGGCCCAACGATTAATAGAAATGGATGAATGCATGGTTTTATGAGATTTTTGGGCATGAAACCCAATCAAAATATGAATACATGAATTTATGTAGTTTAGAGCTTGGGACCCAAGTGAAGGGTTAGGTTCGCAAGGAAATGATTTTCTGCAATGAAAAGAGAATGAATTATGGTTTTTTTAAAAAAACCTATATCTTTTGAAAAGAAAATGAATGTGTGTTGAGGAGCCACGTGGGTTGGGTGTCGGCTTTATGGTAGGAGTATGAGACTCCAATGGAACCAATTGTCAGATACGACTGTGATTGCCTATGTGAATCCACAAGGTTTGGTGTCAGCAATTTGGTATGGAGCCAATTGTTAGATACGACCGCGGTTACTGAGTTTTGAGACGGTGTAGGTTGGGCTTGTGTATGTGAACCTAGGTTTACGGATCATTAAAGGGACATTAGAAAAGGCATATCCCCATGCTTATAGAAATGAAATTGAGCCCTATTGGCCAGGGTGTTGTCCTCCCACACAGGGAGCTTCACCACGGTAGTGTAGGGAGGTAAGGGAATTGGTGTCCTCACCTATTGCTTATGTGCTTGGTTACCTCTGATCAAGGTAACACCAAATAAGAAAGTGAACAAAGAATGTGTGGCTTAAGCTAGAATCATATTTGTTGTTTTGGCTTAAGATTTTAGCCAAATTCTAGTAATGAATAAGATTTATGATTTAAACCAATTGCAGCCAATGTATGTGGTTTTGTTTGGAGTCCTGTGAAGCCTTGTGCTTTTAGTCTAGATCAGCCATGATTGTGGATTTCTTGGGTTGCATAAAAGGTTTAAAAATGCATAAAATTGAGAAAAATATGTGGTTTTGAAAGATCATGGTTTTGGATAGAGATTTCAAAATATTTACAAGGAAAAAGAAAATAATGGTTTGAAATGGATTTTGGAAACCATGTTTTGTAATAATCGAGAATTGTGTTTCCTTGCTGTTTTTGTCGTGGTTTCGTGTGTGTGGGGGGGCATGTACTAGGTGATTTAGATGTCACTCACTAGTGCTTTGTTTGGTTTTCAGATGCAGGTTGAGGTGCAGTCTAGTCCTGGTGTCTAAGTTTGGAGCCACTAGTCGAACATAATTCTTGGAGGATGAGCCTTAGGTAGCTACAGTTGTTTTAATTATGCTGTAATTATTGTAATTGTTTATGATATTGTGGTTTGGTAGCGTACTTGGGTTCGGGGCGTTACAAAATCATTTATAAATCTTAAAACATTACTATTCACATTCCTCATTTTAATGGTTCTAAAAACCACAATTTCACCCCTTTAGGGGTCCATTATCATTTACTTAGGGATTTCCTATTTCTTAGGAAATCCTCCATATTCATTTCCACATATTCCATATATTCCATATTTAATATTTTATGGAAATCACCATTAGAACATTGCTTTCACATAAATCATCTCATATATCATTTCCATGCATTTAATACATTTATCCCATTTTATCGACATCTTACAGAATATTATCCAATATGGGCCTGGGTCCTGATTTGGCATACCAAACATGACTGGTCGACCAAAAATTCCTAATTCGATCGATCGAAACCTTTTGGTCGTCTAAATCTCTATCAATATTCAATTTTCGTACCAGAATGGTCGACCGAACATGGCTAGTCATCTGAAATATCTTGATTCGACCGACCAAAACCTTTCGATCGTTTGAATCAATGGCTCAGCGGACCCAATCTAAGGCATTTTGGTATACCAAATTCAGTTCGACATGCCGTTTTCGACGATTGCAGAAAATGACCCCCCCAGCTCATGCCATCTCTTCTCCCTAAGATGGGAGTGAGGGGCAGACCCGACAAACATACCTCATAAATCACAAGTAAAACACGGTGTGTAGACTTCCAAGTCTACTTAAAAACCCCTCAATCAATTTATAAAACCATTAAGCATGTTGTTCTACAAAAAATCACAAAGGCACGAAATACATATAAAGCATGTAGCATGCATTCGATTTAATCCATAAAAACCCACTAAATCAACATAAAATTGTAGGATTGCATCACATTCATGAGCACCAATACATTTTGCATCATTTCCCCTATTTTCACATGATTTCTATTTCATTTTATCATGATTTAGCTACATGAATCCATTATGCCCTAAGCACAAAATGGAGATGGGAGGGGAACACGTACCTCTTGCGATATCCGACAAACCCTGCATGCCACCGGCATAGGCTTCTCCTCCAACGGACGGTGAGCGTAGCCTCCCCACCTCCGACATAGAGCACTCCCTCCATACTCTCTCTCTCTCAGCTTCCACTAGCACAACACACCTCCACCTCCTCCTATCTACACTGCCTCACTTGCCACACCCTGGATTCCCACTAGCCATCCCTGCCAGCCTCTCTACCAAGGAAGGGATGGGATGAGCTACCCTCCCATGGTAGGGATCAAGGGCATGGAGGAGAAAAGAGCTCATTTTTAATGTATGTGGCTAGACTCCTTTGACTAAGCCAAAGTCCAAGAGGGTCTCACCCTCAAGCATGGTCCCCAAGGACACACACAGGCCCACACAAAGTGAGGAAAAGTCACACAAAAAAGGAAACTAAGAACACAATCACACTGAGAGAGACCACAACAACAACCACAACATTTGATTATCCATTAATAAACGACATTCAAATAATACAATAATTTCCATGATTTTACAATAGTGGACAATCAGTCACAAATGTTACATCATACCCCCTTAAAAGAATTTCGTCCTCAAAATTCACTAATAAAACAATTGGGGGTACTGAGACTGCAAGTCCACTTATCGCTCCCAAGTAGCCTCCTCAACACTATAGTGCTGCCACTGAACTAGCGTAAGAGGTATCACCTTGTTCCTGATGACATGTTCTTTCCTATAAAGTATCTGCACAGCGTCTTCCACCATGGACAAGTCTTCTTGCAACTCACCTAGCTGAACTGTAATCACTTGGGATGCGATGGCTAAAAACTTTCTCAACATCAAGACGTGAGACACACTATGCATGCCCGAGAACTCTGGAGGTAATTCTAACTGATAGGCAACTTCCTTGACCCTTATGGATATCCTATAGGGTCCAATGTAGTGAGGACTCAGCTTTCCTGCTTCCCGCTTGCCACACCTTTTGTTGGTGACACGTTTAAGAAGACGAAGTCTGGACCCTCGAATTCCAAAGGTTTATGCCTCTGATCAGCATAACTCTTCTGGCTGCTCTATGCAGCTGCCAATCTCTTCCTGATCAGATCTACTTTCTCTACATATTGCTGCACAATCTCTAGGTCCACGAGTTGCCTCTTGCCTACCTCATCCTAGCAAGTAGGTGTCCTGCACGGTCTACCATATTGTGCCTCATATAGTGCCATCCCGATACTAGAGTGATAGTTGTTATTGTAATCAAATTCAATCAATGGAAGATGATCTTCCCAGCTTCCTCTGAAGTCCAAAGTGCAGGCCGTCAACATATCTTTCAAAGTTTGGATAGTCCTCTTAGTCTACTTGTCTGTTTAAGGGTGAAAGGTTGTGCTATAATGCAGAATGGTGTCAAAAGCCTCTTGCAATGCATCCCAGAATCTAGATGTGAACTTGGTGTCCCTATCAAATACTATGGACACCGGAACTATGTAGTCAAACTATCTCAACCACGTACAGCTTTGCCAATTGAGCTAATGGGAGATTCAACCTCATAGGTAAGAAATGCACTGACTTTGTAAGATGATCCACCATCACCAGATCACATCGTTCTTTCTCCTAGTCTTGGGTAGTCCTATCACAAAGTCCATTGATACATGCTCTAATTTCTAAACTAGAATATCCAAAGGTTGCAGCATTCCCCTAGCTTCTAGTGCTCAATCTTGACCATTTAGCAAGTTGCACACCTCATCACATGCTTAGCTATCTCTTTCTTCATTCTAGGCCACCAAATTTTTCTTTTCAGATCATTGTACGTTTTGGTGCTCCCTGGGTGAATCGTATACTTAGACCGATGGGCTTCATTTAGCAGTCTTTGTTTCACTTCCTCCACTTGAGGCACATACAAGCGTAGATCATATCTGAGTCCTCCATCTACACCAATAGAGAAGTGAGGTGACTTTCCTGCCTCCAGTCTTGCCCAAGTCTCTTGCACAATAGGGTCTAGTTGCTGAGCAGCCACAATAGCCTCCCATAATCTTGGGCAAACAAACATGTTTGCCACCCAAGCTCTAGCAGGTCCCTGAGACTGTCTCCAAGGTCTGTACTCAACTAAATCTTCTAGCATATGCCATTCCATGATCATCAGGCTGGCCATGGTGTGAGTGCGTCTATTCAAGGTATCAGCGATCACATTAGCCTTCCCAAGATGATAGGATAGGCTACAATCGTAGTCCTTGAGGTATTCTATCCATCTCCTCTGCCTCAAATTCAGATCCTTTTGAGTGAAGGTATACTTTAAGCTCTAGTGAACAGTGAATACCTCAAATTGCTCACCATACAGGTAATGTCTCCATATTTTCAATGCAAAAAGCACTACAGTTATCTCCAAATCATGTCAGGTAATTTCTCTCATGGTTCTTCAATTAGCATGAGGCATACGCCACTATTCTCTTTTAGTACACACCCCAATCCTCTCTCACAAGCATCGGTGTAAACTGCAAAGCCTCCACTCCCAAAGGGTAGAGTCAATACTAAAGATGTGACCAACCAAGTTTTCAATTCATTGAAGCACTCTTCGCATTACTAGTCCCATATGAAAGGAACCCCTTTCTGTGTTAATCTAGTCAAAGGTGTTGCAATTTTGGAGATATCCTATATGAATCTCTTGTAATATCTAGCCAAACCCAAGAAACTTTTGATCTTTGTCACTATTTTGGGTCTAGCTCAACTACTGGCTACTTCAACTTTGGCTGGATTTACTATAATTCCCTCGCTTGAAATGATGTGGCAAAGGAATGTGACCTCTTCCAACCAAAACTCACATTTCGAGAACTTTGCATAGAGTTGGTGTTGTCTCAAGGTCTCTAGCACAATCCTTAGATGCATCTGGTAAATCTACACATCATGGGAATATACCAACATGTCATCAACAAATTGATTCAGATAGGGTCTGAATACTCTATTCATCAAATCCATAAAAGCAGCTAGTGCATTCGTCAACCCGAATGGCATAACCAGAAACTCATAATGGCCATACTAGGTATGAAAAGCTATCTTGTGCACATCAATTTCCCAGATCTGCAGTTGATAATATCCTGATCTCAAATCAATCTTTGAGAAGATTGATGCCCCCTGAAGCTGATCAAACAAGTCATCAATCTTGGGTAGAGGGTATTTATTCTTAACTGTCATCTGGGTCAGCATCCGATAATCAATGCAGAGGTAGAATGAACCATCCTTCTTCTTGACGAATAGCACTAATGCACCCCAAGGTGACACACTCGATCTAATGAATCCTTTGTCCAGCAACTCCTGAAGTTGACTCTTGAGCTCCCTCAATTCTACTAGCTCTATCCTATAAGGGGTCATCGAAATAGAACTTGATCCTGGCACTAGATCAATTTGGAATTCAACCTCCCTATGTGGTGGCATTCCAAGCAAGTCCTCTAGAAAAACATCAGGATATTCTTGGACCACTGGTATGTCCCGTATCTTGAAAGCAAAAGAAGAAGACATCATCACACTGGCTAGATATCCGATATAGCCTTTGGATAGGTGGCAGTAGGCTTTGATTGTAGAAATTATCTTCTTCTATTCTCTTGGTTGGGTTCCTTGCACCACACCCCACCTCTTGCCCGAACACTCTACTAGAACTCTCCTCTTAGCACAATCTATCATAGCTGAATGTTGTGCTAGCCAGTCCATCTTTAGGATAATATCATATTTCTACATATCCATTACTATTAGACTGGCTTTGAAATCCTGGTCTCCCAGTTTCACATTGACTAACTGCAGATATTTCCATGCCAAGCTGTGCTCTCCTAGTGAGGTCACCACGTCAAGATGGAAAGGCAACTTAGTCGGTTTGTCACTAATCTCAGCAGCAAATGACTCAAAGATAAAAGAAAAAGAACTCCCTGAGTCAAATAGGACTCTAGCCTTACGATTAGCCATAACAAATGAACCTAGATATCATATCATAATATCCCTCATCATCAACAACATCATAGAGAAGAGTACCAGATATATCAATACATAAAGGGAAAGGATTATAATTCATAACATGCTACTACTCCTTACCCTCCACAATGTCTCCTGAAAGACCAGCATCAGGAGCAACTATGGAAAACACTCACCCCTTGGTTGGCTATTGGTGTATGTCTCCAGTTGGCTTCAAAGGATCAGGGCAATTTCACTGAATATGTCTAGTGTTCCCATAATTGTAGTAGACCATCTTTTCTGGATTCCGCTGCTGATGGTAATACTATGCTGCTACATGCCTTATACGCCCATGAACAATATAGGAATTCCTTTTCTCCAAGCCACTACTCGAACCAACTTGGCTATATCCATTGCCTCCTCCCCTAACCACTAACTCAACGCACTCCTTCGTTTTCTTCCCAAAGCTCCCAAAACTACCAGAGTTCTACTTCCCTGAAGTGAAAGACCGTGGAGCAAAAGCCTTCTCCTTGCCTTTGGGATGATCTTCCAGAAACAACTTGCAGTCCTCCTCATAGTGGGCCGCCAGTTCCATTGCCTTTGTCAAACTGGGATACTCGTAGCCTAGGACCCTCAACTTGAGTGCTGGAGTCAGTCCTTCTACGAACATCTTGGCTCTGCGCTTCTCTGTATCAAATGTCTATGAGAACTGCTCCAATCTAGTGAAGGTCACCTCATATTCTGCTATAGTTATGCTACCTTGCTTTAGATTTTTGAATTCTCTGTTCAGTCAATCCCTTTCATACTTTGGAAGTACTTCTCGTAGAAGGCTTCTCGAAATTCCTCCTACGAGATCATCAATAGATCAACATTCAGGAATTTCATACGACGGGTGGCTCTCCACCACTAGTCGACGTCTCCCTTGCATCGAAAGGTAGCCAATCTAATCCACTTCTCAGTTGAACACTCAATGCCCTCCAAGATCTTCGCAACCTTAAGTAGCCAGGTCTCACAATCTTCTGGCCTACTCTTGCCATCAAAAGTCAATAGGCTCAAACGGTGAAACTACTTAAGCTAGGGATTTGCCTTGGTCCCATTTGTATTGTTCTTGCTGAAAATTTGAGCAAATCCCTGCATCATGTGGCTCAGCTCCTGCTGAATACCTCCCCAATCGTTGCCCTGCTCCTCACTAAAGCTTGCTGCAAGAGTCCTACCTCTGCCTCGACCTCTAGGCGGCATCATGCTGCCATCACAAACAAATCAGGTGCTAAGATTCATGCTATTATGCAATCCAATTAAAGCCATAGTGCTAGACACCCTAAGCTAGTGCACTTAGTGAACCTACGCTCTAATACCACTGTATAATGCTTAAGTAGTACACAACAGTATAGATACTACCTAAAGCAGTTTAATTAAATCTAAATTAATAGAAATAAATAAATAAATAAAATCAAACACCTAGACCTATGTACGACTAAAGTGGCTTTGAAACAATGCACTAGGACAAGACTGCACCTCCACTTATACACCTGAGACAAGACAAACAAAAACCACACGTGAGTGATGTCAATGTCACCTAGTACGCACATCAAAAACAGCAAAAATCGGCATAACTATACATGGTTAAGAAACCTCAAGAAAACCACAAACATCGAAAAGCCAACACACAAAGCTCGGTAAAACCAATATAAGATGTGCCATTTCAAAACTTTCTTTTCTTTTCCTTTGAAATCTCATGCTCACTTGCAAATCATTATGTAACATAGGAAGCAATTTCTTGTCGAGAATTCCATCTCAAAACATAGTTCATTTCATTTCTCAAATCACAATAAACTAAGGTTGGAAACTAGCTCAAATTACAATCTCAATCCATATCTCAAAACCTGTCGTATCACCCTAGCCACAAGCATGGAGTGCGTCCTCACGACGCCGTGGTGCCCGAGCACCTAGGGACTCTAGCTCCTGACCCAACCAGCACTAGCATTGAGGTTAGTTTGGGTCTACCGTATCCTAGGTCCTACAGTACTACTACAATCTCAAGGCTTCTACCCCTGGACCGAAACTCGGCAACCACGACTATGGGCACATCCCGGACATCTCTAGATGCTTCACTACCTTAGTCGACAACTCCTGGCCTAAATGTGGCTCCTACAAAATCTCATAAATTTCTTTTAGAAACCATATGCAACTTCCTTTTCAAATCACTTTTCAAAACCATTTTTCATTCATAAGAAATCATTTATAAATCTTAAAACATTATTATTCACATTCCTCATTTTAATGGTTCTAAAAACCAACATTTCACCCCTTTATGGGTCCATTATCATTTACTTAGGCATTTCCCATTTCTCAGGAAATCCTCCATATTCATTTCCATATATTCCATATCTTCCATATTTAACATTTTATGGAAATCACCATTAAAACATTATTTTCACGTAAATTATCTCATAAATCATTTCCATGCATTTAATACATTTATCCAATTTTATCAACATCTTAGAAAATATTAACTAATACAGGACTGGGTCCTGATTCGGCATACCGAACAAGACCGATCGATCGAAAATCCCTGATTCAGTCGAGCAAAACATTTTGGTCATCCAAATCTTTGTCAATATTCAGTTTCCCTACCAAAATGGTCGATCAAACTCGGTCGATCATCCAAAATCTCATGATTCAGCCGATCGAAACCTTTCGGTCGTCTGAATCAGTGGCTAAGGGGACCTAATCTGAGGCATTTCAGCATACCAAATTTAGTTCGGCATGTCATTTTCTACAATGGCAGAATACGACCCCCAGCTCATGCCATCTCTTCACTCCAAGATGGGAGTGAGAGGCAGACCCGACCAACATACCTCATAAATCACAAGTAAAACACTGGGTGTAGACTTCCAAGTCTACTTCAAAACCCCTCAATCCATTCATAAAACTATTAAGCATGTTGTTCTATAGAAAATCACAAAGGCATAGAATGCTTATAAAGCCACTGTAGCATGCATTCGATTTAATCTATAGAAACCCACGAAATCAACATAAATTTGCAGGATCGTATCACATTCATGATCACCAATACATTTCCGTCATTTCCCTTATTTTCACATGATTTCTACTTCATTTTATCATGATTTAGCCACATGAATCCATTATGCCCTAAGCACATAATGGAGAAGGGACGGGAACACGTACCTCTTGCGATAACCAATGAGCCCTGCATGCCATCGATATAGCCTTCTTCTCTGGCAGACGATGAGCGTAGCCTCCCCACCTCCAACATAGAGCTCTCCCTCCTTACTCTCTCTCTCTCTCTCGACTTCCATTAGCATAGCACACCTCCACTTCCACTTATTTCCACTGCCTCACCTGCCACACCTTGGATTCCCATTGGCCATCTCTGCCAAGGAAGGGATGGGACAAGCTACCCTCCCATGGTAGGGATCATGGGCATGGAGGAGAATGTGTGTGGTTGGACTCTTTTGACCAAGTCCAAGTCCAAGTGGGTCTTACCCTCAAGCACGGTCCCCAAGCACACACACAGACCCACACGAAGCCAATAAATGTCACACAACCAAGGAAACCAAGAACACAATCACATTGAGAGAGACCACAACAACAACAATCACAACATCTGATTATCCATTAATAAACCATATTCAAATAATACAATAATTTCCATGGTTTCACAATAATGGACAACCAGGCACAGATGTTACAATCTGGAGTTGCTATAATCTTAAATTGGGTTAACACTTTGCAACATGGAAAAAAAATTTCCTCCAACTTTTTTTGATGTTATGATACACTTACCAATACATCTTGCTAGTGAAGCTCTCATTGTGGGGCCAGTACAATATCGTTGGTTGTACCCAATTGTGAGGTATATTCTATATTGTTATACGAATTTCTCATGTTCAGTCTTAAAATGCTCCATTTTGTCTCAACTAAGGTTGTCTATATTTAGGTATTTGTCCACATTAATGTCACATGTTCACAATAGGATTCAACCAGAAGGCTCAATTGCAGAAGGATACCTCATAGATGAGTGTTTGACTTTTTTGTTCGAGGTACTTGCATGGTACTGAAACAATATTGAATCACATGGAAAGAAATTATGACAACATTGAAGCTCTATCACAAGATTCATCATCATTTTTTTAGAAATGTGGTCGTGCTATAGGCAAGGACAAAAAACCCATCTTGGATTGAAATACAATGTTGCAAGCACATAGATATGTATTGTTCCATTATGATGGTATAGATCCTTATCTTAGGGATGTTAACAAATAATGTATTATCTATCATTTTTTTTCTACTAGTCATTTTAACTTTGATAAAGTGGTGAATGTTAGAATGCACATGGTGGACATAAAAGCAACTAATCCACGTGCACGCCCTCAAGAACTAGAAGCCATTCATAATGCAAAATTTCCATAGTGGTTTAGAACATATGTAAGTATGATAAAGTAGCTTCTTTGTGGTCTACTATTTCATTTTATCATGGAATGGTATGTTTTTTAACCTTTCTAATTGAATAGGTTGATATAGCTCGAGTTGTGACATCTGGGCCTAATTATCTAGTAAATGTAAACAATGTAATTAATGGTAATATTTGAAAATGGTTTACTAATGGATAATTTGATATTCTGATATTGTTATGTGTCTCTCTCTCTATGTGTGTGGCTGAATGTTGGTCCCTAATAGTGTTTCTGGTGTTGTGCCATGTGTGTGTGGGACCTGGGTTGGACCTTGGTCAGCCTAAGCATAGTGCTCGTTGGACCTTACGCCCATTCTCTTCCCCTTTCCTTTTCCTTTCTCCCCTATGACCCGTGCTTCCACAGCTCACTCATGACGACCTATCCTCTCCATCGCCTGTATGGTGGGGTGATGATTGGCAGGTTTCACAGAAGCAACTGGGGCAGGGGAGCTTAAGAAGGACTGGAGGGATGGCGACGAAGGCAGTGGCAAACGAGAGAGAGAGAGAGCAAGAAAGGGGTGGAGTTGGTGCCCGGGAGCAAAGGAACTTCGAGTGCACGACTGCTGGTGGCCAAGGACTGTCGGAGGCTTGCTGAATGAACACTGCGTGGTGGTGGAGGTCACCGGAGTGCCGATCTAGGTATGTCACCCCTCTCTTCCTTCTTTTCCTTTGCTTTGGGAAAAATGGGTTAAATGCATGAAAATGATGTAAAATGCATGTAAAATCATGGAAAAATAATGGGAATGATGGAAATTATGTGAATGACTTGAAGTGTAAAGATCATGCTAGGTTGTATGATTTTCATGAGTTTTTGGTAGAAAATGGTATGCTTGCTATAGTGTCACAAAATAAGTTTCATGCCTTTATGATTTTATGTAGAATAGCATGCTTAATGGATTTGTAAATGGTTTGAGGAGTTTTGAAGTAGACTTGAAAGTCTACACCCTATGTTTAATGTAATATTTTTGATGTGTGTTTGATGGGTCTGTAGGAGGTCCCAATTTCAGCGAACACATGGTTAAGGCTCAGGGGATGTATTCTAGGATCGAGCATTTTGGTATGCCGAATTGGGTTCAGCATACCGTTTTGTTGTTAGATTTCAACCAGAGATGCTAATTTGGTAGACTAAAAATGTCTAGTCTTCCATTTCAGGGGATTTTGAACGACCGAAGGTATTACGATCAACCGACATAGGGTCTTACCAAATTACCCTTTGGGTGATTAAGGTCTCTTAGGGTCTTCTATAAATACCTAAGAACCCTAATCACTTGTATTATCTTCTTCCACACTTTCTCATAGTAAAACACACCTCCTCTCTTTCTCTTCCCGTGGAGTAGGCATTGCCGAACCACGTAAATCTTGGTGTTTTGTGGTTGCTTGTTTGTTCCAATTCCTAACAAACTGGTATCAGAGCTTGGGTTGATTAATTATTGGAACACAAAAAAAAAAACCAAGCAGTCGAGCCTCGCATTTTTTTTCCGGTGCCCTCTTGTTTACGCGTTCATCACGTCTCACCGTGCTTCCACCTCGCGCCGGCATCGGCATTTCATCCTCGCGGCTTCCCTTGCGCGCTGTTTCTCGGACAGCCCCTTCGCAGATCGCAGCAACTGCGACGCGCCCTAACCGCGGTTTCATCCGTGCCACGAGTTCCTCCTCAGTCGGTCTCGCCGTCGCCGATCTGCGTGCTCCCCCTTCTTCCGTAGATCTGCGCGCGCCCCCTTCAGTCTCCAGTCTGTGTGAGCCCCTTCAGTCGTCGGTCTGCGCGTGCCCCTTCAGTTGCCGGTCTGCACGCGCCCCCCTCAGTAGTCGGTCTGTGTGCGCGCCCTAACCGTGCACCTCCTTCTTCCACTACGACCTGTGTGCACCCAAACCGCATGCCTCCTCTTCGGTGATCACTCCGTAGCACTCCTGTTTGTGCTTCCGACATCACACTGCGGTAATATCTGAATTCTTGGCAACCTTCCTTTTACTTGTGATCTTTCAATCTTTTGTTTTCCTTCAGACTTCTTATTTTTTGTTTTATAAACAAAATGTCTGCTAAGATTGAGATTGAATAATACGATCGAAATGTCAACTTCGGTCTATGGCAAGTAAAGATGCATGCAATTCTTGTTCAACAAGGAGTTTCAAAAGCTTTAAAGGGAAAACAGAGTTTACCAGATACTATGACAGAAGAAGATAAAGAAGAAATGGATGAGAAAGCTTTGACAAGTATTCAGTTATGCTTGTCTAATGAAGTTCTTCGGGAAGTTGTGCATTGAGAAAACTACTAAAGACCTATGGCAGAAGTTAGAGACACTCTACTTGACAAAAAGTCTTGCAAATAGACTTCATTTAAAGCAATGGTTGTTCATGCTTCGAATGGTAGAAGGTACATCCATTAAATCACATGTTGATGTGTTCAACTCCATTCTTATGGATTTAGAGAATTTAGATATAAAGGTAGAAGATGAAGATCAAGCCCTTTTACTGTTATGTTCACTACCACCTTCCTACAAGCATTTTAGAGAGACACTCATCTATTCAGAGATGAGATTACTATGGATGATGTGAAGTCATCACTATTCTCCAAAGATTTGTTGGACAAAGAATTAACACATCCTAGTACAAGCAAAGAAAATGTTGAAGCTCTCTATGTCAAAGGTAGAAAGATGGACAGAAATTCAAACAATAAGACTTCAGACAGAAGATCCAAGTCTAAGGGTAAGGTAAAAACCTGCTTCTATTGCAAGAAAAGAGGCCACACTATAGATGAATGCCGCAAACTCCAGAGGAAAGAAAACAACAATAGTAAGACCAAAGCTGATGTTGCAGAATCTAGTTGTGTAGAGGTTGAATGCTCAAATGTTAGATATGTTTTTGTTGCTTCCAGCACATACAGATCACGAGATGATTGGATTCTGGACTCAGGGTGCACTCACCACATGACTCCCAATAGGGATTGGTTC
>JAMKQA010040241.1:0-12884 GCA_024699735.1 Posidonia australis
ATTTATTTATGAAGCTCATGGCATATTTTATTTGGTGCAAGAACTAAGATTAAAGATGGAAGGAAGGAGAGGGACCTACCTTGTCCAAGGTGTTCCTTCTTAGAAGACCAAAGATAATATGATCCTTGTTGCTTTGGAATGATTGGAAATGCTTCAGAATGCAAGGGAATGCTTGAGAAAACGAGATTGGATTGCAGAAATCAGTAGATAGCTTGCACTAGATCTCTCTTGGATCCTTCTAACCTCTCCCAAATGGTTGTCTATAGGGGTCTTTATATAGGAATTCTCAAGGGTAACTCCTATGGAATGCAGGAAACCTCGTAAATGAAGAGCTTAGCGCAGATTCCATGGCATATTCGCTGGTGAAGGTTACAGACATAGGAGGTGGAAAGCCAGCAGCCAGCGGCTTGAGAAGTGACTGTGTGCCAGCTTGGTGCACCAGGTTGGTGCGCCAGGTAGGTGCGCCAGCCTGGTGCTCCAGCTAGGTGCGCCACTTATGTGCTCCAGCTAGGTGCTCCACGTTGGTGCTCTAACTTGGTGCTCTCCCCTACCTGTCTAAATTTCTAATTATGCTACAGGCCTGCTATAAGTTTGTGATTGGTTTAACCAATGGGATTGAGTTTGCCACACCCAAAGCAACATCTGGTAAGTTTACCTATGGACCACCTCAAAATCGAGGTGTTTACAGTGATACATCTGGAACTCGAGCAGGGGTCACTGAGATAGACTTAGTGCCTGGCTCCAAACCGGCCAAAGTCTGTGAATGTCCTATGGTGTAGGGGATGGAGCCTCCGTGATGCACGAAGGGGACTGAGTGAATAGCTGAAGTCACAGTAAGGGTAGGAGGGATAAAAAAAATGGCGTGCCCTCCTGAGCAACAGTGGTGGAGAGAGGCTCGCTGGTGCGTTGGGCCATGGTTGACTGAGAACGGGTGTGAATGGGACTACAGTGGCAAATGAGAGGATGAATCCTAGGACGAGCTATCATCAAATGGTGAATAACCTGAGAAACGATGATCAACAATGAAGTGTCACAAACAGGTGAATCAAGGCAGGAACGCTCAAGCACTGGCTAAGGAACTCACGCTCTATCCTGGAAAAAAGAAAACTATTGGTGTTAAAACCAGCAACAAGATGTAGTTGATAAAGTGGCATGAATGGCATTCATGTACATGGATGTGTCTATTGCGCTCTCTCTCACCAATGTAGTGTGTCCTACCAGGCTGTCTACTCTAGGATCACACATGGGTAAATGAGTCTCCAACTCAGGCTAGAAAGTAAAGTCCCTACTCTATATTCTGGCCAAGGTGTAGGCAGTGAACGGGTGGTGCTTTGGTGGCCTCATCTCTTGTAGTAGTATGGAGCTGTACTCTCTATTAACACCGACACGACCCCAGACAAGGGAGGAAAAATTAGCAACACGTCCTACGCTAAAGTTAGAGAACGGGCTACCAGAATTGTCCTTCATAAACTGTAAGTGGACTCAAAGGAGAAGATGCATGCCTTATATGATCAATCATGCAATATGCTTTTGTGTCTTTTACTTACGTTTTATTAACCAGAGGAGAAAAGAGTTTGAATTGGTCTCTAGTTTTGCCTTATTAATTGTTTCTCTGAGTTTGTGTGTTTTATTTTTAACCCAGAAAGGGAAAACAAACATGTGTCTACTCTCCTAGTCATATCAAATGCAAAAAGAAAAGAAAACACACAAGTAAGGCAAACAAGCAAGCAAAAACAAGCAAAAGGCATGATCGTGGCATGTGCGAGTGTCGTGGCATCATGAATGTGAAAAGAAAGCATCCATCAAATCAAAAGGTAAGACATATAGCATGTGAGTGCAGTGACAAAGCAAATGTGTAAAAGAAAGTGTGAAAGGCATGCTAAATAAGAAAACAAGCACAAGCACAGCAAACATGTGAAGCCAAAGCCTCAAAAATAAGGAACAAGCAAGCGAAAAGTGACTAACTTGAAAGCCGAAATCTGCTACTCCCCAGCGGAGTCGCCAGTTCTATGATCACTTCCGCTCGGAAGATTTGGCATGGAGTCGCACTTATGGGAGGAGGCCACAACCATGCTAGAAGGCGAAGGCGTAAGATAAGATAAAACGAAAAATCAGAGTCGCTACCTAATCTTTTAAGGGAAAGAAGAGGAAAACCACAAACAAGCCATAGAAAGGATGAATGCGTGAGATGCAAATGAAAAGGCCAAATGTCTTCAAACCAGAGAATGGATAAGGATTCCTGTTCCGCACGAGGAAGGTATTAGGCACCCTCGTGTGCCCGAGAAACTTAGTCTTTCTAGTCTGATTCACTTGCTAAAGTTTGAATGAATGCTTGCTAAGCCTAGATTGTGCTCTAATCATGCTAATATGAATGCTCAGTCATGATTAGATGGATGTGCAAGATGTAAGCAAAAATTGCGAAGAAATCCACATGAAATGACGGAATAACGAAACATGAAACGACAAAGAAAATCACATGAAATGACGATGTTTTTGGCGAGAATGTCCCGAGAAATCATATCGACCTCAAGAGAATCAAAATGCGATCGTCACATGAAATGACAATGTTTTTGGCGAGAATGTCTCGAGAAATCATATCGACCTCAAGAGAATCAAAATGCGATCGACCTAAATCATCAGAATCATAGAAACGTCATGGGAATCAAAATGGACAAATTGCAAAGAAGTCCGTGCAAAACGGCCAATTAGTGACATGTAAAGAAAATCACATAAAATGATAATGTTTTTGGAAAGAATGTTCTGGAAAACCATACCAATATTAAAAGAATCAATAGTGGGGTCAACTCAAATCATCAGAATTAGGGAATATGTCGTAAAAATCTATAAGGGGAAAATAATTGACAATTGGGCCAATTTGGGCCTTTAGGTCAATTAATGTATGCCCTCGGGCAATGAAATCCAAATCAAATAAAAAAAAAGTCAAAATGTGGACTAAGGGGAATCAAATCAAATGTCAAGCGAAAGAGTTCAAAAACGGATTGGAGAAAAATCTACAGAAAATCACACAGAATGCAGGCTTACTCAAAATGGATGAAGTGATATGCAAATATAATGAAAACTATGCAAATGCATGAAAATGTACCTAAATATGTAAAGGGTGTTTGAGGAAGGACTTAAACAAGAATTAAGCATGACTTAATACAAAAATAACATGCATGGGCATGAACTGACAACATGAGGGTAATTAGGTAATTTCATATGACAAAATGTGATAAATATGTGCATGTGCATGATGCATGGTCGAATGTATGCAAGAATGTATGCAAAAATGTATGCAAGAATGTTAAGAAAATACTATTTACAATGAGACATGATAGAAACAAGATTTTAAACACAAAAAAATGATATAAATGTGGAAAATGACAAGCTCAGGGACCAAGTACAAAATTCAAGGAAATAGGGGAAATCTTGATTAAAATATATTCAGTGACTTTTATCTTATTGTTCCGTTCATGAATTAAAGGAAAATGTGACATTTCAGGGTCTAATGTGCAAAATTTACATAAAGTGTGCAAATGTGACCAAAATGTGAAGTCAAAGATCATTTTACATTGCAAGCATGATTTTTAAATGAAAACTATATTCAAGTGCAAAATTACAAATACTCATGTTATCGAAAAGTGAAAAATGTCAAAAATGTGCATTAAAACAATTAAAAACCCTAATGAATGAATTTAAAATTAAACTAAGGGTGTGGATGTAACTTTCCTACACTCAATGTCTGTATTCTATGAATTTAAGGGTTGACATGCAAAATTCCAAGGCTTAAATGTGATGAAAATAAAGTTTTTATAATGTTCAGTGTGATTACAAAATCTCTTAAGACTCTGAATGCAAATTTCACAAAGAAAATTTATTTTAAAAGGCTTTGGGGGCAGCATGCAAATTTTTAGGACTTAGTTGCAAAGAAAACATGATTCCAAGGGGTTAGGTGTGAAGAAATAATTATTAATGCACTAGTCATGAAAAAAATAAAACATGTAGGGGACCATATGTAATTTTTACAGAAATAACAAAAGAAATAAAAGTTATTTAAAACTACAAGGGTTTAAACACAAAAAACAGGACCTAAAAGTAACAATCTAGGGCCTAAATGTAAAAACCTAAAACTAAAGGACCTAGTCTAAATCCCTTCCCTTCGAAGTTCACCAGCACACTAATCGCCAGTGAGGGCTTCGACGAGTCTCTAGTGGCGGCATGGCAACAGAGGGGTTCTAATGACGGTCAAGTAAACTAGAGGGAGGCACGGCGAGGCTTTCCGGCACGTCGGACAAGGTTGGGGCGGCCTAGGATGGCCCCCCCACCTCTGGCTTTGGCAATGGGTTTTCGACGCTGAAGAAGATGACGGCGAGGTGGTTGGAGGTGGTGTGGCTACTGCTACAACGTGGCAAGGGTTGGAGGAGCTTCAGAGTGGCATGAAGAAGCTTCTAGAGGCATCAGCGAAGGTCAGGGTTGCCTGAGGTGTTCCTCCCACCTCTTGGGCCGGTAGTTGGAGTAGCAGTGGCGGGGGTGTCACTCCGGTGGCATGGCAGGATGGGGAGGTCTATGGCAGTACAGTAGCGCTCCTTGATGTGGTGGTGTGAAATGGGAGCGTCCAGAGGGCTCCAGTGGACTCCACGGCGAGGACTGGCGGTCGGTGGTGCTGCGAAGGTGTTCTTAGGCACAGGAGGCCAGAGGGATCCCCTCTTGAGCGATGGAAGCTCAGGGAGGAGGAGGAGGAAGAGGGAGAAGAGGCTCCAGAAGCCTCTTCCCATCCCAAGAGGCCACTGGCCTCGACGATGGTGGTGAACCCACCACCGTAGGAGGGGATGACGGCGTGTAGGAGGGTATCTCCACCGAAACTTGACCTAGAGAACTTAGGGGGAACTTTATAGACCTAAAGGGACGTGATGCAAAACTACAAAGGGAGGGAAAATACCTGGGGATGGCCATTGTCTCTCCCGACGAGGTTGGTCGACAGCGGTGCTCTTCGGTGGTTGCTCTGGCAACGGTGGTTCAAGGTTCCCTGGGGCTTCCAAGGACTAGAGGAGGTGCTCTGAGTTGTGGGGGATCACAAGATTCTCTGGGGTTCGCTAGGGTCTCCTTTCCCTGGGTTTGTCGTTGACGAGGCGTTTTTAATGCCGGTGGACCTCTCCCACGCCGTTCATTCTTCTCTCCAGTGGTTGAGTACCGTTGGATCGGGCGTGAGCTAGAGGAGGATTGGTTGGGGATAGTGCAAGAGGATTGTGTTCCGAAGATCACGGGATTGCTGCCGGAGATAACATCGGACTTTGCAGGGGTCGCCGAAGATGGGGGTGCCTATCGGAATTATTTTCCATCTACCTAAGTTCTTGATTGAAAAATGAAATGAGTGTTGTGGGCTGGTTTTTGCGCTTATGCAGTGGGCTTTTGATTTTTTTAAGGATTTTAGGGTTTAGGTTTTAGTTTTTAGGGTTTTGTGATTAGGGTTTAGGGAATTTTGGTTTTATTTAACTTAGGATTTTTTTTGATTTTAATTAAGTTTTTTGTGATTTTGATCTAGATTTTGGGTTTTAGTTTTGAATTTGATTATGTGGTTTTAATTAGTGCTTTTGGATTTTAGTTAGGGTTTTGGGTTTTAGTTTTAAGTTTGATTTGTGTTTTATTATTTTAGGGTTTTTGTAGATTTAAATGGATTAAGGTTTTGTGTTTGAGTTTTAGATTTGATTACTTTTAAATTTAGTTTTTTACTTGATTTAATTAGGGGTTTAATTTAAATTTTGATTTAATTGGTTTTTATTTGATCTAATTAGGGATTTGATTTAGACTTTGATTTAATTGTTTTTTACTTGATTTTTGTTTGGATTAGGGTTTTTATTTAATTAGATTTAATTTTCAATGGATTTGATTGAGTTTTACTTGATTAGGGTTTCAATTAGAGTTTTTGCTGAATTAATTTGAGTTTTAAATGGTTTACATGTATTTCACTTGATTTTGATTTTAATTAGTGTTTCCACTTAATTAATTTGGATTTTAAATGGTTTAAATGGATTTTATTTGATTTTGGTTTTAATTAGGGTTTTTACTTAATTAATTTAGATTTTAAGTGGTTTATTTGATTAATGTGGATTTTCAATATTTATGTGGATTTTATGTGGTTTTGGTTTGGATTAGAAGTTTTTACTTAATTATTTTTTGTTTTTTGATGATTTATGTGAATTTTGTTTGGTTTTTATTTTGATTAGATGTTTTAGCTTAATTAATTTGAGTTTTAATGTCTTAAGTGAGTTTTATTTTAGTTTGGATTTTTAATTATGGGTTTTTGCTTAAATTAGGTCAGAGTGGGCTTGTGTGGGCCTAAATGGACTTGTGTGGGCTTAAGTGGGTTTAGGTTGAGCTAGGGTTTAGGTGGAGTTAGGGTTTAGGTGGAGTGGTTGCAACCAGAGCATCTTTCTAGAGGAGCCTGCTGCTAAGTGACTGCAAAATTGAGATGTTTACACTACCTATATCTCATTTATGAAAAATTACAGAACTTAGACATGCTCAAACAATTTAATGTTGAAGTTGAAAATCAATTCAACAAAAGAATTAAAGTCATTAAATCTAACTGTGGTGGTCAGTACTATGGTAGATATGATAAATCTGGTGAATAATGTTTTGGCTTGTTTGCAAGTTTTTGGAAGAGTGTGGTATTGTCCTTCAATATACTATGCTTGGTTCTCCAACAATGATTAGTGTTACTAAGAGATGCAATAGGACATTTAAGGACATGATGAAGAATATAATTAATCATTCTACCTTACTAGAATTTTTTTTAGGTAAGGCATTTAAGATTATAGCTTAAATATTAAACAAAGTACTAACTAATGTAATGACAAAAACTCCTATGAATTATAGATTAGGAAGAAACCCAATATAAAGCATCTTCATGTATAGGAATGTCCAATTAAGGCTAAGCCTTACAAGCCTAATGAAAAGAAATTGGATTCTAGGACTGTTAGCTACTACTTTGTTGGATATTCTGAGAGGTTTAGGGAGTTTAAGTTTTATGATCCCACTACTAGGTCATTTTTCAAGATGGGTAATGCTAGGTTTCTTGAATAAGTAGAGTTTGAGGGAAAAGATAACGATAGAGACATTGTCTTTGAAAAGGAATTTATTTCTCTTCCTACAGTTGCTATTGATGATAATTAGGAATTTTCCTGACATTGTTCAAGGGATAAATCCAGAGCAAGACATTGTTCAACCTCTCTCTAATTAAGTAGAACAAGCTCAATTCTCTTAAGAGCTAATGCCACTTAGGAGGTCCACTAGAGAGAAGAGAAGTGCGACTTCAGATAATTATGTCGTATTTTTTTAGGATCATTAAGTTGATAATGACTTGATGGATGATGATCCAATCAATAGTTTTGTAACACCTGTAAATTTATTTTTGTAAATATATACATTTTAATGAATTTATTCTAGACAGGTGTTACTATCCTGAGGCCCATTTGAGTAATTTGTGGTTTTGGACTTGGGCCTTATGGGCTAGCTACTATTTGTGTGTTTCCTGTGCTGTGTGGGACGTGTGTGTGAGTTGGTTGGAGGGGCAAGTAGTTGAACTCATGTTGTGTTTGGTGTAGTGGGCAGTTAGGGCGTGTTGGTGCGCATGAGTGGCTGACTGATTGTATGTATGTGTTCATCTTCCTCTTCTGCATGGCTTTTTAAGCTGAGGTCCTCTATCATGCACGACTTCACCATCTCCTCCTTCCCACGCATTTCTTCCTTCCTCTCGAGTATGCCAACTCCTCCACCCTTCCTCCCTCCTCCACTCTACTACCACCCTCTCTCTCTCCCCCCCCATCCACTCACTCTCTCCCTCCCGTCTCTCCCACTCACTCACTCTCTCTCCCTCGTCGACTCACTCTCTCCCTCCTGTCTCTCCCACTCACTCTCACTTTCTCCCTCTTCAACTCACTCTCTCCCTCCCATCTCTCCCACTCACTCTTTCTCTCCCTCCCTTAAATCCTCCCTTGTTCCACTCCCTTGTTTGGTGTGCCTGAGAGTGAGTGGAGCGTGCAGTGGTGTGCAGGTGGTGCAGTAAGCTTCGGGGAAGTTCCCTAAGGACGTGTGAGGCTTCGGAGGAGCTCGTGGTCGCCAATAATGTGGTGGTCGATAGGCGAGGGTGTTGGGTCATCGGAAGGTGTGTTTCAGGTACACACCTCACCACCTTTGTAATATAGAAGAAATGCTAGGAATGCATGGAATTTAGGTTAAATTTATGCTTCTTGATTTTTATGTGAATTTATGGTGAATTATGGTAGCTTTTATGGCATTTATTGTGGTGGTTCGATTTGGGTCATTTTGGACCGCTCTACCTTCGTGATGTTATTGTGTAAGCTACACTAGATGGATTTTAGTTTTGTTTGTATGAATTTGGAGTAGATTCGAATGTCTACAACATATGTTTTATGTGGATTTTATTGTAGTTGTTTGGTAGGTCCATTCCTCACTTGCATTTGGGAGAAGAGTTGGATATGTAACTTGGGGTTGTTTTCTGGTTTCGCAAAAAACGACATACCGAAATTTGTTATGCCAATTTTGCTTCAATTTTGGTCCTCTTGGCACTATTTGGTCGACTAAATTTCTTCGGTCAGCCATTCCATGCATTGAGTGTTGACCGCTGGATCCTGTTTGGTCATCCAATCTTTTTTAGTCTACTGAACAAGGGAATTTCAGACGACCCATTTGAATTTCGATCTATCGTTTTGGTGCCCTGAGCCCAGTTCGATCGACCAGCCCAATTCGGTGTGTTGAACCAGGTCCTAATTCTTATGTTTTGGATGATTTTTAGTTGCTTTTCTGAGGTGTTTCTTGGACTCATTTGGGGTGGTTTAGTGGGCCATCAGTGGTGGTCTTGTAGGACACCTAATGCGACGATTTTGTACAGATTTTGGAAGTCTTCTAAAGATATAAAATGTTTTGGAAATGATTTTCAAAGATATGTGTTGGCCCGTTTTGGAAATGATTCTCCTAATTTTTTGTGTGCCGGCCGAGAGACCATGGGACCATGTTGTTGGGACAGGGAATGTGACGACATTCTGGGTGGTCGGACGTCTCCCTGGTTGAGGATGGAGGCCAAGAGACCTGAGGCTAAGGTTCATCAGGCCCTGGAGGTATGACACTCCTTAACTGTCGCATGTGGACTAGGGTTGAGGTTTGCAAGTTGAGGTGTTTGTGCCATGACGGGGAGGTATGATACTCGTGCTGTCACCGGCAGCACTGAGGCTCAGGAATTATCGGGTGTGGAGGTATGAAACTCCCCCTTGAGCATCATGTGGATGACGTTGTGAGGAGGCGTACCTTGTGGCGGCCAGTGTAGGTAGGACATGTGCCCCATATCTAGTAACATTTTGAGAGACAGGACTGCCTTCCTAAGAGAGGTTGGCTTTGTGAAGGTTCTCTAGGTAGGAAAATCGTGGGACAGTGTCGCTCCTCGTAGGGTGGTGCCACTGTGACAGTGCCGTGTACCTTAGTGGCTGCTTGTGGCTTGAGTTGGTTTCCTGACACCGGGCTTTCGGACTCATTATGTGTGGTTTTGGCCATTGAGGACCTTGTTTTTGGTTGTAAGCTAGTAGAGCCTCCACTTGTTATTTTAACCAGTGTGGGTCGTGTTTTCTTATGGTTTGAGTCAAATAAGACCTTGCTAGTTTTAGTTTTCAGCCTCGTGGGCCTGAGCTATGGTTTTGGCAAAGGTTTGAGAAATGATTTAAAGGAAAATAATTATAGCTTTGTTTTCTACCATTTTGTGGGATGCGTGCTAGGTGACTTTTGTCACTCACACTATTTCTTATGATTTTTAGGTTGCGGGTGCAAGCGAGCAGGTGGATTTTTTCATAGTACACATAGGCTGAAGTCTTGTAGTTACACACACAGGTTCTTGGTTGTTTATATATTACTGTTTAGTTTTAATTTCCTATAATTTAATTTGTTCTAAATTATTGTGAAAATTGAGGACGTTACAAATTCCAACTCTCAAAAGTGCATAGATGCCATGAATAATAAGTTTAAATCCATGAAAGACAATGACGTTTGTGATCTTGTTCCATTACCTAAAAGTGCGAAATCCATTAGTTGCAAACAGATATTTTAAACCAAGAGAGATTCATAAGGTAATGTGAAAAGGAATAAATCTTGTCTTGTCATTAAGGGATTTATTCAAAGGAAAAGAATTGATTATAAAGAGTTTTTCTTTTCGATTTCATTGAAAGACTCTTTTTGGATTATTATGACATTGGTTGTTTATTTCGATCTTTAGCTATACCAAATGGACGTAAGAATGATGTTTCATAATGATGACATTGATGAAATGATCTATATGGTGTAATCAAGATACTTTGCATTATGTGATGCAAAGAAAATGATTTGTAAACTTAAGAAGTCCATTTATAGTTTAAAAGAAGTATTCTGTTATTGGCATCACAAATTTTATCAAATTATTATCTCATTTGGTTTTGAGTTGAATTTGATAGATGAATGTGTATACCATAAGTTCAGTGCGAATAAATATATTTTCTTGTTCTTATATGTTTATGACATACTTCTTGCCACTGATGATATGAACTTACTTAAAGAGACCAAGAAATTTCTCTTAAAATAATTTGAAATTAAAGATCTTAGTGTAGTTTCTTTTGTATTACGAATCGAAATACTTCGGGATCGTTTTCGAAGTATTATTGGATTATCACAAAAGAATTATATAGAAAAAGTCTTTAAAAGGTATGGTATGAGTGAGTGTAGACAACCCAATTTTGAGGTGACTCATTGATAATTCTCCAGATGTTGCTTTGGATGTGGTTGACCGTTGAACCAATCCTAAACCCATAGCAAGCCTGCAGCCCAATTAGAAATCTAGACAAGTAGGGGAGAGCACTTAGCTAGCTCACTTACCTAGCACACCTAGCTAGCACACCTCCCTAGCACACCTAGCTAGAACACCTCCCTAGCACACCTAGCTAGCACATTTATCTAGCACACCTAGCAGGCGCACATCCCAGGCGCACATAGCAAGCGCACATCCCAGGCGCCCAACCATTTCGCAGGCTGCGGGCTGCTGGCTTTCCACCTCCCATGGCTGTTACCTCTAGCAACGAATATGCCATGGAATCTTCCAGGCTTTTCGTCTATAAGGTTCCCTGCATTCCCATGAGTTACCCTTGAGGAATCCCTATAAATAGACACTTATAGCTAGCCATTGGAAGGATTAGAAAAGTTGAAGATACAGAATTGCAACCAGAATTCTGCAACTGTCCCTTTGAGTTCTTAGCTTTCTTCTTGCATCGGGAGATATCCCCAGCCCTTCTAGAGCATCAAGGAGCTTATTATCTTGAGTCTTCTTCGAAGGAACATCGAGGGCAAGGTAGGCCTTCTCACTTTTCTCTTTTTATTTCTTGTTCTTTTACATTGGAATAAGGCATGCTAGAAGCTTATATATGTTCTGTTTTTCGTCATATATTCATGAGATCTCAGTAGTGATTTTTCTCGTTCTTTTGTAAAATGTTCTCCATGTTAATCTATGCTCTCATTTGCAAGCATGCTGACCTTTCTTCTAGCATAAGAATCTGCACCATGTTTGTATATAAGCTGTCTTTTTCTTACTGTTTCTTTACACATGAATCCATGCTAAGTTTCTAAATGCTAAAATCATGTAGTAGAGATAGGATAGCTCGTTTGTGTTTTGGTAGGATTTGCTCATATCATGTTTATTCCCATACATTTTGCATGTTTTCATACATGAACCCATCAACTCATTTTAGTTTTAAATACATGATTAATAGGATGGCTTTTGATCATGTGCATTCCATCATGTTTTTAGCTTTTAATAATGGCATAAATCCATCTGCATTAGCATGAATCACCCATCTCTTTTCTGGGGTAGATTCTGGATTAAATTGCAGTCTGATCCAGATTCTTGGGGCGCACCACTCAGGTGCACCAAACCAGAGCACCACTATGGCGCACCAAGCAGGTGCACCAGACTGGTCAGAGAGCAAAGCACTCACATTAGCATCTTTGTTTGCATGGCTTTATGAAGGACTTCGAGCTTGATTCTTTCATTGTTGGTTCTTTGGTATTCCAAGATTTCACGTGCATGTTTTCGGTTTTAAACCAGATCGTTTTCCAATTGTTTTCTCCCCTTGGATATTCAGTCCTTGGCTAGAATCTGGTAGGCTGGCTGCACTTTACTCGTACGTGGAGAACCTTGTGCATCAGCCCATGATCCAGTAGCATGGCTGAATCCTGCATCCCTCATTTAGCACAAAATAGGTGGGACCTTGTGTGAGGCTTCTAGCCCTTGAGCACTGGGACCACAAATCATTTTTTTTTCAAGTTTTACAGAATGATTTTACACTGCATACCTTTTCCAGAATGCATTCTCTGGTGTTTTTGGCTTTGCATAGATTTCTGTATTTGCTTTGGCACATTTTCCTGGCCCACCTAGGCGCACATAGGTGGCGCACCAGACTAGAGCACCAGTCTGGTGCACCAAACAGGCACATTGGCCTGTTTTCAGTAGCACACAACAGGTATTTATATGTTTTTGGCATGTTTTCTCGACTCGATTCGCTTCTGGGTTTTCTTTGGCTTTCTTCCTTGATGTATTAGGAAGACACAACTCTGTTTTCAACCATTTTCATGCATTTTAGATTGCATTAGGCATATAGCAAAGCAAGGATGATAAATCGCTCAAGATATTAGATCTTTGATCTTATTGTGCAATATTCTAGCAACAACACTTGACCCGACATACGAGCGATATTTGTGAGCATTAGGACACACCCCTACACATCATGCACCTATATTTTAGACACCACACTCATTAGCATGGCACGGCATATCGCCCTCGGGCGTACAGCAAAGGC
>JAMKQA010040242.1:0-16446 GCA_024699735.1 Posidonia australis
AAAACATGTTTCAACGACTCTGGGGGCTTTTATTAAAGTTTTAAGCTCAAAAAACATTATTTTAAATGTTCAGGGTAAAACATGTAATATTTTCAGTTAAAATTTTATTCGAAACATTTTAGAAAAATGATTGCAGGACCTATATGCAATAGAAGGACCAGAAAGTAATTCCAGAAGGACCTATTCGCATGAAAAATATAAACTCCAGATTTTATTTAAAATAAAAGTTTTAAATGTTTTTTAAAAAAAGGAAAAGGGACGACGGTCGCCGGCGACGAAGCTCGCCGCCGCCGACCACCGGAGGGGGGCAAACAAGCCTTCCCATGGTCTGATCTGAGATCAAACTTCACGGGAAGTAAGAAGGAGAGGAGAGGAAGACATCCAATGGAGTGGATGGACAATCCAGCGGTGGGAACGGGCCTCCCACCTACCTGGCCGTCGAGGCTGCAGCGCGACTTTCAGTGGTTGCGGGGACTTCTCGGAGGCTCCTTATGTCTTTAGGATTGGAAGGGAGGCTGGCGGAGCGGCGAGGAAGCATCACCAGCCACCGGCGATCCATCTCCGGCGAGGGGCGTCGCTGCATCAAGTGAAGCTCGAGGAGGGGCTGCTGGAGGTTCTGGAGTGCTCGTGGGGAGCAGTGGAGCGATCTTGGAGGCATGGAGCAGTGTGGGGGGCTGGAGGCTCGCGGTCGACTTCTAGACTCCGTCGTCTTCTCCAGCGACGGCGGATCGACGCATTCTTTCGGCGATCTCGGCGCGGGCTTCTGGAGTGGCGGAGCGGCGAGGCACGGGCCGGAAAAGCTCCGGGAAGACCAGAGGAGGAGGAGAGACGGCTCGGGGATCCAGGAAGTCCCCTGGATTCCCCCCCACCTCTGTCGCCTGAGTTTGGCGATGGTGGGGTACCGGAGGGCGATCCCGATCAGAGAACACCTCTGGATCGCTTGGGATCGCACCAGAAACAGGGAGGAGGGCCTAGAGGCTACAACTCAGACAATTAGAGTGATCGGGGATGTGTACTTGGCTGGAGATCATTGTCGGAGCTTCGGAAGCCGCGGCTGGATCTCTGCTCCTCTACTTCACGCTCTCCGCTCGGGATTCTCTCCTTCTCGCTCTCAGCTTTCTCTCTCGAATCGTCTAACCTCTTGAAAACGCTGGCATCCTCCTCCTTAAATAGGTGAACGGAGAACGGTGACCCATCGCCGTAACAACCCACTCCCAGCTCTAACAACCTAACCGACTAACTAAAACCCACTAACTGGTCCTGTAACAGCCTAATAAGCTCCAACGACTGCCCCCTCCCCGCTCCATCCTGTCCCCTGCTCGCCGACAGGAATCAACGGCGGCCCAAGCTCGCCGGCGGCTGATCCAATGGCTGGCTAACGTTCCGGTGGCTTGCTGGATCTGATGGACTGAAGAGGCTGGGTTGCTGAATGAACTCAAGGATTGAGGTAAGCTCAATGGCTAATTGGGTTCGTGAGGTGTTAAGGAGGAAGAGTGAATTTAGTGGAGAAATGAGTTGGGTTGAAATAAAATTTGGATATTTAGGTGTAAACTTAGGCCAATGAAGGAAACTGTGATATTGGGCTTAAATCTGGATAAAAAAGGATGAATGAGCTTGGTTTTGGAAGGAGTTCAAATAGGAATAAATGTGGGTTGAGCCATTGTAGGCCTCCATGGGCCTAATTGGGCTTAATGGGCTTCATGGGCCTATGTGGGCCTTGTGGGCCACCATGGGCCTAATGAGCTTCAATTGGGCCTAACGGCCATTAATGGGCACAAATGGACTAAATGGACCAAAATGGGTTTTGTGGGCCCAAGTGGGCTCAAATAGGGTTTAATGGGCCTATGTGGGCTAAATGGGTTTAGGTAGGCCCAAAAGGCTTTGGTTTAGTCAGAGCTCAGCTACCACATCTCCATTCTGCAAAATTGGGAAAATTGGGGTATCTACACCAGGCCTCAACCAACTCCTGCCCAACCCATCTAGCTAGCAGCCTGCTCCACCATGCCTTCCACCAGTCCACCTTTGGGCCTGCTAGAGTTGGCGGCTCATGCCCCCTTGGTCATTAATTCAACTAGGGATACCCATCGGGTACTATATGACTATGCCACAGAAATGTGTGCAAATATCACGTGGTCCGCACAGGTGTACAACCCCTAATTCCGACCCCCAGGGCAAGCCACCCTGTGCCACCTACACCTCAACAAGCAAGCCAACCCCCAAAGTCCGCCACCCAGTGCCACCTCCGCCTCAACAAGCAAGCCAACCCCCAAAGCCCGCCACTGAAGAAACCATCTCCAAACCCCCCGCCAGCACCACCAATAAGTCCCCAGATGATCTCACCTCCCAACTCAAGAAAGTCAAAGCCGACGTATCCATTTGGGACCTCATCCATGAACACTGGGAAGCCTTCCTCAGGGTATTCCAGGCGGCCCATGTATCCCCCACCATTGAGCCCACAACCCTCGAGAACATGGTAGGCATGATTGCAACGCTATGGGTTATCTCCTTCTCGTCCGAGGAGTTGCCTCCGGCGAGCACCAATCACAGCCAAATGCTCTTCATCACTGTGCTGTTCCAGAAGTTCCGCATTCCCTTGACACTGGTTGATAATGGTGCAGGTCTAAACATCTGCCCCTTGCGCATTGCAAGCAAAATCGGATTCAAAGCCGAGGACATTACGCCAGCTGTCTAGGGGATGACGTCTTTTGACAACACGCACCACGACGTGTTGGGGGTTTTGGTCATTCCTCTAACTGTCGGTCCGGCTCAGTTTGACGTCAAGTTCTATATGGTTGACCTCGAACCTGCTTTTAATCTCTTGCTTGGGTGCCCTTGGTTGCACAAGCATCAAGTTATCCCGTCAACCCTGTAGTGCATGATCAAGTTCTGCTATGGCGACGACGTTGTCATTGTTATGACGGAGAACTTTGAGAGGGATAGGGTTGACGCAGTCTCTTCAGTTGATTTTCAGACTGTTCACTTTGACCCCAAGCCATCAGACATCCTTTATCGTGTTAATCGCTTTGAAACGATCAATTTTGTTTCAGAGTTCGAGTGTGTTAGCTTCTTGTCTGTTCACAGCCACCCTCAATTGATGGTTGAGAACCTTTCTCACCGATGGGGATTCAAGAAGGGAGCACCACTTGGGCGATACAGTCAAGGGATCACGGAGCCCGTTGAGGCAGAGGAAAGAAAAGATCGCAAAGGACTTGGATACCAAGGACCACAAGGAGGCGTGTGCAGGCACCGAAGGTTGTTTGTCCCTCGGGATTTGACTAACTTCGTTAGTGCAGGTGTGATAGACCTGAGTAGGAATCCATCCCCAGTCATCGCGGTGCAGCAGCAGTAGAGTCCAGTAGAAGACCTCGAGTGGGTCTGCATCGAGGACTATTATTCAGATGAGGATAGCCTGAGCACAGTTGAGCCAGACCCTACAGGTAGAATAGAGCAGAGACAGGCAGCAATCCCACCATCTCCCCGTCTAGCTTTGCCACCCCTAGTAGCAGTATCACAGTCACAGCCACAGTTAGTCACAGTCACAGCAGCAGCAGAGCCACAACCAATTTCAGTCACAGTAGTACCCTAGTCACAGCCAGTCACAACAGCAGTAGAGCCACAACCAGTTTCAGTCACAGTAGTACCCCAATCACAGCTAGTCACAGTCATAGCAGCAGCAGAGCCACAGCCAGTTTCAGTCACAGCAGTACCCCAGCCGTAGTCAGTCATAGTCATAGCAGCAGCAGAGCCACAGCTATTTTCAGTCACAGCAGTACCCCAGTCACAGCCATTCACAGCAGCAGCAGAGCCACAACCAATTTCAGTCAAAGCAGTACCCCAATCACAGCAGCAGCAGAGCCACAGCTAGTTTCAGTCACAACAGTACCCGTGTCATAGTCATCTTCAGTCACAGTAGCGGCAGCCTAGACGCAGCAGTACAACGGCAGTAATGTCCTGGCCCTTCCTGATCCCAGACCTCAGGTGCAGTCGGAGTCCCACGCCTATTACGTCGACTTCGCCTCTGACGAGGAGGAGTGTGCAGCTGTCGAGGCCCGAGTAGATACAATGCTTAATGACTTGGAAGTGCTATTCCAGGAACAATTGGTAGTCTTGGCAGAGGACGCAGTTGAAGAGAACAGGAAGAGGAAGGGAAAGGTAGTAGCATCAGAGCCAGAGCTTGCCCCACCCTAGAATCACCAGGGTCCACCAGCAATCATGGTTGTGGAAGAGGGCAGAGCAAATAAGACTAGACCGGAGGAGATGATCTCCGAGCAGCCGGGAGGCGAGTCTAGATGGTATGTGCAGCACAAGCCTTGCCTTTAGATAGGCGAGGGGCAAAAAAAAAAAACAACACACCTCGAGGTAGGCTCCTCAGAGAGCCCGTAGAGCAACCCTTGGAGTAGTCACCAGCCGGACAACCGTCGAGGTGGAATTGTTGTAAATAGTACAGAAAATTCAAAAAAATCAGAAAAAATACAAAAGAACAAAAATATTAGAAGTACCGTAGAAGAAAGAGAAGAGCAGGCCAGCACCACAGTAGAACAGAAGAGCGCCGGATCGGAGCCCATGCAGTGCAGTTACAAGGGTACTCGAGTCAGCGTGACCATCCTCAAGTGCAAACAAGGGCAGGAGTCGGAGCAAATCCTTTCATTTGATGTCATCGACGTTGTATTCTAGGAGGAGTTGTTATCAAAGTTGATAGCATATGGGGAGGAGGATGACACAGGCGTCGATGATCTAGAAGATGCACCAGAGTTCCACCCTCATGATGATGATCCAGAAGGACCAAATTTGCACGTCGATGAGGACATGGAGGTGGTGAACATTGGCTCGCCAGGCGATGTAAAGGAAGTCTGCATCAGTGTTAGGTTGTGACCATAGGCAAGGGCAGATTTTATCACATTTCTAAAGGAATATAATGATGTCTTCGCCTGAAGTTATGATGATATGGTCGGACTGGATGTTGAGGTAGTAGTGCACAATCTACTGTTGAAGCCAGACGCCAAGCCAGTCAAGTAGAAACTCAGAAGATGACGCCCGCAATGGCTTCCCAAGTTAAAAGAGGAAATTAGGAAGCAACACTAGGTCAAGTTCCTAAAGGTCGTCCTCTACCCAGAATGGCTGGCCAATGTGGTTCCAGTGCCGAAAAAGGACCCGTGGGTTCCCATGTGTATCGACTATAGAGACCTCAACAAAGCAAGCCCGAAAGATGATTTCCCACTACCTTACATTGATGTACTAGTGGACAACACCGCAGGGCACAAGATGTTATCATTCAAGGATGGTTTTTCAGGCTACAATCAGATCAGAATGGCAGAAGAGGATATGGAGACGACATCATTCATCACCCCTTAGGGGGTCTTCTGCTATAGAGTGATGCCGTTCGGACTCAAGAATGCCGACGCTATGTAACAAAGAGCATTGACAGCACTTTTCCATGACCTCATGCACCAGGACATTGAGTTGTACGTAGACAACATGATTGCCAAATCCAAAGAGTTTGACGATCACCTTGCCTGCCTGAGAAAGTTGTTTGACCACCTGCGGATGTTTAAGCACCAGCTGAATCCCAACAAAAGCGTGTTCGGCATGACATCAGGAAAGCTCCTGGGGTATATACCAGTTAAAGGGGAATTGAGGTCGACCCCAGTAAAGCCAAAGCTATTATTGATATGCCACCTCCAGCCACAGAGAAAGAGGTTCGAGGTTTGCTCAGGCGCCTACAGTACATCAGTCGATTCATCACCCAACTCACCCCCATATGTGAGCCAATCATCAAGCTCATGAGGAAGAATGCCCAAATTACCTGGAATGCAGAGTGCCAAGCCGCCTTCGATAAGATCAAATAGATGCTAGCCAGGCCACCAATTCTGGTTCCACCGACACCAGAATGGCCACTCCTCCTTTACTTATCAGTCACACAGCACTCCATGGGCACTGTATTGGGTCAGCATGAGACAGGCTGAAGGGAAAGGGCGGTGTACTACCAGAGCAAGAAGTTCAATGATTGTGAAGCCAGGTATACCACTGAAAAAGCTTGCTTATCATTGGTCTGGGCCACTCAACGCCTGCAGCACTATATGATGGCGTATCCAGTTTTATTGTTATGCTGACATGACCTGATGAAGTACTCGCTCTAGAAACCAGCACTAGTAGGCAGGTGCGTCAAATGGCAGGTTTTGTTATCCCAATACGACATCACCTTTGTGACGCAGAAATCAGTGAAGGAGCAGGCCCTAGCAGATCATCTGGCTAACTTGCCTTTGCCGGAGTATCAGCCCTTGCAGACCTAGTTTTCTTACGAGGACATATTGTTCACCATGGATGATTCAGGGCTTGAGGAGTCAGATAACTGGAAGCGGTGGCGCATCTATTTTGATGGGGCAGTAAACAAGAACGGTCAGGGTTTCGGGGCAATGCTGGCGACCCCCCAAAGATAGCTCATCCCATTCTCTAAGAAGTTGTCGTTCCAGTGCACCAATAACGAGGCAGAATATGAAGCATGCATCCTTGGCCTGCAGGCCGCATTGGAGCACGGGGTACGGGAACTGCAAGTCCATGGTGACACCTTGCTGATCATATTCCAGGTGATTGGGAGTGGAAGACAAAAGATGCAAAGCTGGTGCCATACCACTCATATCTCCCAAAGCTCACGGTAGAATTCGAGGATATTTCCTTCTCCTTTATGAACAAAGCTAGGAATGCATACGCAGACGCTTTGGCAACCTTGGCGTCATGGTTGTCCATACAGGACGATCATGTGGTGGATGTGTTGGTGACCCAGGCAGAATACCCTGTGTACTGCATGAGCATCGAAGAGGCAGATCCAATTGAAGAGCTTCTCTAGTACCACGACATCAAATTTTTCTTGCAGACTGGGAACCTCCTACCTAATACCCCTGCCACTGACAGGAAGACCATGCAGCGACTTGCGTCAAAGTATGTCCTTGGAGGTGGCCTTTTATACAGAAGATCTTACAACTAGAAGCTCTTGAGATGCATAGACCGGAAGGAGGCTGATACCCTGATGTTACAGATTCATGCCGGAGTGTGTGGCCCACATATGAATGGGATCCTGTTGGCCAAAAAGATCATGTTGCAAGGCTACTACTGGTCAACCATGGAGGCAGATTGCTACCATTTCGACTGAAAGTGACACAACTGCAAGATTCACGATAACTTAATCCATGCTCCTCCCCATCAACTGCATAATATGTCCACGCCTTGGCCCTTCTCAACATGGGTTATCGACTTCATTGGAGCCATCCATCCTGCAGCCTCCAATGGACATCGCTTCATCCTGGTAGCAATTGACTACTTTATCAAGTGGGTAGAGGCAGCTTCCTACAAGGCGGTCACTGCCGTGGCTACAGAGAAGTTTATTCAGAATAATATCGTAGAACAATGGGAAGAACTTCGTGGCCAGAAGGGTGGAAGATTTCCTGCAGAGCCTTCACATCAAGCATCATCGATCCTCCCCATACCGTCCATAGATGAATGACGCTGTGGAGTCTGCCAACAAGAACCTTACCAATATCCTGAAGAAGGTGGTAGAAACTCACTAGGATTCGCACGACCAGCTCCCCTACGCATTGTGGGCCTACAGGACATCCATCCGAACTTCTACAGGGGCGACCCCGTACTCCTTGATTTACGGAGTGGAGGACATCCTCCCATTGAAGTAAAAATCCCATCGCTTAGGATCCTGAGGGAGGCAAAGCTGGAAGAGTCAGAATGGGGCGAGGATCGGTGCATATAGCTGAACCTAATAGACGAGCATAGATTGCAAGCCTTGCACCATGCTCAGTGTTACCAGAAACGCACGGCCAGGTCTTATCAGAAGAAGGTCCCACCTAGGAGCTTGGCGCCCGACGACTTGGTTCTGCGAGCTATCCATCTGCCCGATGGCCGTGGGAAGTTCCGACCCAATTGGCGAGGACCCTTCGTCGTCATGCAACTTTTCTCTGGAGGAGCCATGATCTTGGAGGACATGGACCACATCGAGCAGTCTAAGCCAGTCAACACCTGCTACTTGAAGAAGTACTACCAGTAACTGGGTCCTGGCACTGAGCAAAGTCCTACCCCCTTTTTATCCCAACACCCCACATCATTGCATTCTGCATTTGTAATCTGCATCCTGGCATTTGTTCATTATGTCCCATCGTATTCATGCCAAGTTATTATAGCATGCATTCCTACATTCACGCAATGCATACACATAGCACTCATATTTCAGTTTCTTGTTTTAGCATACATACGCATGCACTATCCACATTTTTTTTGCCCGTTGATGAAATCGGAAAATCTTAGCCTACCTTGGGAAAAGGTTCTCACCTCTCAAAGAATTCTATCTGGATCGTCTAGCAAGTGAGGAAGCCACCCCCATCGTGAGCAAAGCATAATTTTCAAACTCTCCAAGGACCCACACCTCCAAGAGGGAGATAAAATGCTAGGGTGTGAGCGAGAGTGAGCAAGAAAAATCATAATGCATAGAGGGTGCAAAAGAAATGAGAAGACAGAAGTTGAAGACAGAAGCCAGCTCTAGAGAGAGGTGTGTGAGCCGACTTTACCCCTACTATACCTCAGGGAGGAGTTAGAGCATACACCTGAACCACCACGCCATTGAAGGACTAGCCCCCTTCTTAGTAAGAGCCCTCACCTTGGCGTACATTGTCCCCAACAGGAGTAGAGTTAGCCCACACACCTATGAGGGAGTAAAAGAAAAGTTGATAATGTAAAAGAGTAGGTGTGGGGCCTGGAGAGTTTGATGCGAAGTCCTAGCCTTGTCACCGTTCAAACACTTACCACCCAATCATCCGTCATTCCAGTATCCAACGCCTAAAAACAACCACCCCGCCACTTGGAGTGCCACCCATCAGTTAGAGGTCCAGATAGAGTCCTTCGGGTAACAAGATCCACCCACTCCCTTTCTGGTGGACATCGAAGCTTTCCTAATGTTGAGGGTCCAGCCTAACTAAGTAAGCACGATTCATACATCTGCATCTACATTTTCCACCATTGTCATGATCGGAGGATAGGACTTTGCGCAGTCGTCAGCCAGGGGCATGCCAGCTGCCCTTTTGGTTGGCACCGACGGCCCATCCCTAGTACCAAGGGCATGTTAGCTGCCCACTTGGTTGGCTCCAGTAGAGCATCCACAGCTAGGGTCATGTCAGTTACGTTTCGGCAAGTGGGCACTTTACCAAGCATGTCAGGCCAAGAGTTTGGTCTAAGTCGGCAACCCCACACAGAAGGTCAGCAAAAGAAATGGATAGAGGCAGGTCACCAAGCCCAGCAGTGCTCCTAATCAAGATTTTGGAAGCCAGGAAACTCCAGCATGGACCCCACATCTAGGAGCCGTGTGCTAGCTGCACGTAGGCCATGCGCGTTTGTGCCAGGAGCATCAGTGGCCAACTTGTAGCAGAATACACCCATGCAATACCCAAGCAGAGGTCGGACCTGGCAAGCCATAATAATGTATCCCATCTACGTCCTTAAGGGAACAGATGTTTTGGCTGGTCCCAATGATGGTGGGGCCATTCAAAGAATCTAGTCGCAAGAGGAAGTAAAAGGGCACACAGTGAAAGAGCATATGTTCTTCATTTAAATTCAAATTCTGGAGTACAAGCATTGAAAGAAATCACAGAGATGTGCTACATATGCTCAAATCAGTTTCTCTCTCTAGTTTGGAGCCTCTTTGAGCTGCTAGCATTGTTGAACAGAGGAGCGCCAAGAGCTACTTCGCTGATTGGCCAGTCCATCTGGGTATGTGCCCTATACACCTTGGAGCAACCCGTGCCTCTCACTAGAGTCAGGTCACTGGAGCTCATATCGTTCGTTGCAGGCGAGCCAGCTCAGTAGTCAAGGTAGTCGAGTTTTGAGGATACAGCCGAAACATGGTGGGCATGGGAGACTATTCAAAAGTGTCTTGGTAGAAACCAAACTGGCGTAGGACACGAGTAGGGTGATACTCCACTCCTCCAGTCAAGCCAGGAAGAACAACTACCCTCATGTCAGTATCATTGAAGAATGCAGTGAAAGGCTCCACAGTTGATGGGATGATCCACCAAGTGATCAGACTCCTGGATAGCCCCTCCAGCTTTTCATAGAATTTTTGTACTCCAGTGATGGTTCGAGAATGCTCGCTCTGGAGGTAGGCCTCAAATGTCGATCTTTGGGGGTGCAAGACCTCGACTCCCATGCGAGCCGCCAGCCACACTTGTCCAAGCATTAAGTCAGTAAATAGATATGCCAGTAGCAGCAGAATTCATAATCAGCTGTGTTAATGCTCCACAGTCATAGAAGTGGCGACACCGGTGAAGAGCACGGTCCAGGCCCCGACAAGTCTCGGCCAGGATTACGGGAGCTAGATCTATTTGTCTGCTCACCACTGCCAAGGCAACCTCAGTTACCTCGATCGCTACAGTCATCCGGTCATGACTAAATATGAGCTCCCCGAGAAAGCGGAGGATGAAGCCATTCAGCTAGAGGTCGTCGCCTAACACAAAGCGCCTCATGACCACTTCATCAAGGAAATCCAAGCGCAGCATGGGTTTAGAGCTGTCTGTACAGATTAGGCACCTTCTGCATTCTATAGTGTTCAAGCTAGTTAATTGGGAATGGTTGGACGCATACCCATCATAGCGCATGAAGACCGGGGGCCTTAGCAGTGGTAGTAGGCCATAGATTCGCCTGGTTTCTTCCAATGTGATGGTCAGCTCCTCACGACCGAACCGGAATATATGGTGAGCCAGTTTCCAAAATCAAGACACGGCACTTAGGAGATATCGGCTCACCCTGATATCCCCGATCTGCAGGAGATGCCTGGTGATTCCCCAACACCGCAATTTCTCTCGGTCGTTGTCAAAAAGCACGCCAATCCAGCACCTCAGCACATTCGAGCAGTGGGGAGGAGTAACCATCGTTGGGAAACCCTAGAGAATTCACAAAAAAGCCATGTCAAGGACCCACGCCTTGCAACCTTCCCATTTTGCCATGGAAGCCGTACCATGCCATGCAAGAGTAGAGCACCAACCACATGAGGAGAGAGGCTCGGTGAAGCAAAGCCCTAGCCATCGACAGAAGAAGAGACAGTGGAAGAGGCGTCGCTAGAGAAGCAGCGGGCATCGTCAGAGAAGGGAAAGATGCCGCCGATGGAGGGGAAGCAAACCATTAAGGAGCTCGAACCGGAGGCAGTGTGAGAGATGAGTCCATCTCATTCATCCAGGGTTAGCCTTAATAATGGAGGGAAGTGAACCCGTGAGCTTCCGCAGGACGACAACTCGTGACTGTGTCAGAGGTCACGCGCGTCTTGGTTGCGCGCTGGACATGTGCGTGTTGGTCAGGAAATCTGGACCCTGTGACGGAGGCACTGAGTAGACGCATGTTCCACATGTGTGTATGCAATAGGGAATTTAGCCCTTCAATCCTAGGCACTGATGAGATGCCCATGCCACTTGTGCGTTTACACTAGGGATTTTGAGCTTCATCAGAGTTGCACTGGGCTCGTCAACTGAGCCATTGCTATTCTGATAGCCTGTTTAACTGGCGCAAAGATATTGAGGACCAGCCACATACACAATGAACATAAAGGCCAAGCAACCAGAAACGAGAAATTTCAAAGCATTCATTAGTTACTTAGAAAAGCATTGAAGTTTACAGAATACAGGCTTACAAGCAAAAATGTTTCAAGATACAAGCATGGAGGTACATTTAATTGGGCAAAATCAATCCCAAGCTTCGTCCTTGCTTTCATCTGGTTCCCACCCTTGAGAAGCGCGAGCGGAGCGACAATCGCCTTTGCGCCGGAGCTGTCGAGCAGTCGCAGCTGAGGCCGCTCGAGCATAGGAAGGTGCAGAGGTAGAGGCTCCCATCAAGTCCCCTGTGGCAGAGGTGTCCTCCTCAAGGTCAGGGTCTGCCTCGTCATCGCTGCATCCAAGGACGACGTCCTCCAGCCAGTATCCCTCTGGTAAAGGAGTCAGATATGCATATAGGATGCAGTAAAAACAAAGTAAAGAAAGTGCTCACCTCCCCGAGGGCTTCTCGTCGGGCCTGTTACAGATAAAGGAGATATTGTCAGAGCAATCAGATTTGAGCAGTAGAAGATTAAAGCAGCAGGAAAGATCCATTACCTTGGCTCACTGCATCCGGGCATAGAAGTCACTCAGTCTACCCTTGAACTTCTGAAACAGAGGTAACCATGTCAGCACAGCAAGAATCACAAGATCAGTTTGTCTCACAAGTAATGAATGGAGATTTACCTTGGTCCAATTCTCCGAAAACCACATATCTCGCTGGTGCTCCTGGAGCTCCTCCTCAAAGAGGTACGGCTTGCAAGCTCGCTCGTACCACTCCTAGTATTCATCATAGGTGGTGGGGTGGAGGATGTACTTGCTTCTATCAACCATGATTTCTGCAGCAATGGAGCAAGCCCGTACACGAGTTGTGGCCCGAGGTACCATCTCAGCAGGAGGCAGGAGTGGAATACCAAACTCCAGAGTAAACTGATGGCAGACCCGGTCAGGCAAGTAGTACGCAGAGTCCTTGAAGCAGAAGAACTTCATCTACTTCCGGCGGTAGGTCCGGGCAGAGTTCAAGGGCTCCTAGTCCAGCTCAGCATACCGCTCAAATGGCCTCAGCTTGACCTGTACAAGGCAAAACAGAACACAAGTCAGTCCAGCAGAATATCAGAAAGCACAAAAAACAGTAAACTAAGGCACAGTTTGCGAACTTACATCAAGGATGGACAATAGGTCCAAGAGGTAGCAGTATGATTCATAGTTGTATACCTCGACTGCCGTGCGATGGTCTAGCTCGCACCATTGCCGAGGGAGTGGGAGCAGTCTGGGTCAAAGGCAGAAGAAATAATGTCCCCACATGTAGTGCTCCATCAACCAATACTGCAAGCACAAGAAAAACAGGTCAGGACTTAATCATGTTACCAAACTGAAGAAGACAAGACAAGAGGTTATCGTCAACAATGGATAGAGCCCCATGTGGGACCTCTAGTTGCTCTTCACAATGCTGTCCATGCCACAGATCATATAGGTATAATTGGCACCTCCCAAGTCATACCAGTCCAGATGGTTTAGATCGGCGAGATAGATCAACCAGTCCGCCGAAACACAATACCCGGAAGTATCGTAGAACATGAGCGCCATTAGCTCCATCAGGAAGTGACGCAACACGAACTCTGCCTCCCTCGATCTCGGTGCTGGATTCGGCCAGAATAGGTTCCAATCTCTGATCCAACTGTATCGAAGATAGTGCGTAGACTGGGTCAGCGATGGACACTCTCAGCCCAACAGCTCAGTGACCTTGGAGAAGCCCAAGGTAGCCTTGCCAACTATAGGCTCCTTCCCGAAGCAGAAGCCCATCAGCAGCACCCAATGCATCGGTAAAATCGTCATCTCGCCGAAGGGAAGGTGGAAAGTGTGCATCTCATGGCACCATTGCTCCACCAGTGCCTGGAAGAAGTTATAGTGCCTGTGAACGGCCCGAAAGCGCAGAAGACTCCCGAACGGGGTACGGTGCAACAAGAGCTCCTTCAGGAAGCCAGGAAGGTACTCTAAGTGCTCCAGCATTGGTGTCACTTAGAGTACCCACGTCACCCTCCTGGTATCGCCCGCCAAAGGAGCAAAGAGAGGTAGAGTCAGAAATCAATTAAATCATGCAAATTTGTGAAGAACATGATGTTGCTTACCTCAAAGCCGTCACGGTTGCTGATATGGTTTTCGTCCAGCAACCGGCCCCCGAAATTGCTGGATTCCTGCCAAAAGAGATTCAGTTCTGCAAACACAAAGCGTGCATAAAGAAAAGACCAGTGTAGTGGAAATTCTATTCTTACATCCTTCGGAATGTTGGGCATCACCTCCTCCGATGCCCGAGAGCTAGAAGCAACCTCGGATCGCGAACTGGACCTGCCACCCTGAGCCTGTGAACCAGAAGGTGCCCCGGATCGGGAGCTAGACTTGTGGCTCTGGGCCCATGAGCTGGAGGCTACCTCGTTTGCCTGAGTCACCTCCGCCACGAAATCAGAGTCAAACTGCATGAGACAAAGATCAGTCCGAGGTAGGAACACTTGGACTATTGCATTCACAAGATATGGAGGACGTTATTTAGAGACGCAGGGTAAAAGCATGGCATGATATTACTCCAGTAAACATTGTGGCATGAACAAACACTTGCTCAAGGAAAATAAAGACACTATTCAAGTTAAGTCACTACATGGTTCAAAAGAAACAGTGGCATTTCACAAGTGTGGTGCAAGCATGTGTGGTACAAGCAATGCTACTCGAATAAGCAAAATGATTTTTTCTTTATCAAGCAAGCAATTTAACATTTTTACAGTATTACACAGGCAATGCTTTCGTGGCGTCGTTCATGCAAATGATGGCATCCTTACAATATTATTTGAGTGATCGAGTAGCCTATATCTCAAGCAAGAGAAGGGAGCCCGACTGTAGGGAGGGCGCCGTTGGCCCGGGATGCCGACACGACTGTCATTCGACAATCAGCCCATGAGCCAACCACCTATCGTCCCTCAAATGGACCCGTATGTGTAGTCACCACTCCAGCACTCCCTCGTAGCACCACCGATAGACCTCGTCGCCATCGTCATCACCGAGAGAGGAGTGAGGCCCTCATACCTACGGAAGAAGGAAACACAAAACAAGAGAGGGGAGGAAGTTACCATGGTGTCGTCGCTGTTCGTCCTCGTGCTGAAGTCACGCCATCGCCGCCCCTCACGCTCGTGCAACCCGCCGAACCTCGCGTAGACGATGCAACCTTGCACCGTCGTTTCCCGAAGCCATCGCTATCGAGCCCTGGCCACCGTTCGTGAGTGGGAAGAAGAGATGGGAGATGAGGAGACGGAGAAAGAGGGAGTAGAGGTGTATTTGAGTTGTTAAAGTTTTAAATGATATGAGTTTTGTGAATGGAAGAAGGCATGCAAAAGATTGCTGGAGGTGGCCAACCGCCATGCATCCATTCAGACAGGGGTCACTGCCAGTGGGTCCGCAGGTTTTGAAAATTTCACTCCAGTCCTCTGGCAATTTTCGCAAAACATTGGACCAAACTGCAAATTACTTAGTGAAGGGTAGAATCATCCCTCAGCAAGTTTGAGAGGCTAGAAAAGTCCACGCAGCCTCCGGGACTCCAGTCTAGGTTTTTGAGATAGGAATTGCCACTCGGATCGGCCCCGGTAGTCAATTTTGCAGATTTTTACAATAGTTTCCAGAAATTACAGACAAGTCCCTATACTTCTTCAGATGCCAGAAAGTTTCCTCTTGTTAGGGTCCACCTACTAGAACAGATCCAGTGAACTCGAACCAGCATCAGGCAATCCAACACTTTGAAAATTCTTGAAGGAATCAAAATTGGAAATTTTGCAAAGAGGCCCCTGTAATTTCTATAATGACTAGAGCTCAGCACATGCAGTCAGAAGCGATGAGAATACTTCGGGTGTATAGCCAGAGTATGAGCATCACTAGTGGAATAGTAGTTTGAGTTCGGAGGACAATCTGGGGAAAATTTGCAGAAAAGCACCTATTATCTCTGGAATTGCCAGAAGGTTCCATCTTACCAGAACAAGATTGTCTACCAGATTTGACTTCCTTAGGGAGATCAGAAATGCCCTGTTACACTAGAATCCAGCTTGTGCTCGAACATTTTAAGAACTCGAGGGTTCAATGGAAAATTACCATTTTGCCCCTATTAGTGTGCAGAGGAATTTTGAGCCCAGATCACCTGCTAGAGGCTCTCACATACCCTATGACAGATTGCAGAGGCACCCTTTGGAGAAGAGTCAGTCACATGCAGAATTCAGTGAGAACTAGTAGTGTAGACACCCCGATTTTGCAGTCACTTGGCAGTAGGGTCCTCTAGATGATGCTCTGGTTGCAACCATTGCTCCTAAACCCTAACTCCATAGAACCCTAAGCCCACTTAGGCCCACACAAGCCCATTAGGCTTACACAAGCCCATTAGGCTTACACAAGCCTATTAGGCCCACACAAGCCCCATTAGGTCCACACAAGCCCATTACGCCCAAACAGACCCACTTAGGACCACACAAATTCATTAGGTCCACACAAGCCCACTTAGGTCGATACATGCCCACTTGGGCCCACACAAGCCCACACAAGCCCCATTAGGTCCACATAAGCCCATTAGGCCCAGACAAACCCACTTAGGCCCACACAAGCTCATTAGGTCCACACAAGCCCACTTAGGTCCACACAGGCCCACATGGGCCCACACAAGCCCATTAGGCCCACAAAAGCCCACTCTAAATTAATCCAAGCAAAAACCATTAGATTAAAACCAAAATTAAACAAAATCCACTTAAAATCCTAATTAATTAAGTAAAACCCTAATTAAAAACCAAATTAAACAAAATCTACTAAAATCCACTTAAAATCAAAATTAATCAAGTGAAAACCCTAATTA
>JAMKQA010040243.1:0-10869 GCA_024699735.1 Posidonia australis
GTGGGCTTAGGTTGATTTGCTGGATTTTAGGTTTAATTGGGTTAGGTGGGCTAATGTGGGCCTAATTGGGCTTGTGTGGGCTAGGGTTTTGGTGGTCGCGACCAGAGCATCAACCGGAGGAGCCTGCTGCCAAGTGACTTCAAAATCAGAGTGTCTACACTCGTAATTTCCTAGCTATAGTCTTTACCGAGGACCCAACGAGGACGTAGCGAGGACATTGCGAGAACATTTGTCCTCGCAAAATCGAATTTTTTTTGTAGTGTTGTGGACGATGGATTTTTGTGTGTGCTCTTAAGTCCCTTTGTTTATATTCAACTCCTACACTTAATAGGTATTGAAGTCATTGTGATCATCACTCTTAGTTCGCTTTTGTTGGCACTAAAGATGTCTTAACAGATTTGATGATGGTGTAGGCTTGACTACTTTAAGACAATGCCAGTATTGCCCAAAGTCGCCCATGCTGGTGTGTTCATCTTCCTCTTCTTTCCTTGCAAAATAAGATCAAAATACATGGATTAATAAAGTATAGTACATAGTTATAAAATAGAAACTAAGTAATATAAAATAATCAGAAAAATATTATCTCAAGGTTTTATCCCCTTGGATGACATTATATGTAATGTCTATCTACAAGTGTATGTGCATGAAATAAAATGCAATAACATAAAAAAACCCCCTTTTTAATTCATGAAGTAAATGCACAAAGTAAGGGATGGTGGTAATAGGAGAGAGTCCAGGTTCAGGTTGGTCGTCGGAGAAGATCTTGATTTCTCTTTTATGAAACACTAGAAATAGTCCTCAAAATTCTCTCTGATTGTCTCTGTGTTTTCAGTTTTCTCATCTCCTCTCCCTCCGTTTCTTCCTTCTAGTCCTCTCAAAAATCTCTCCCAATTTTTCCTCCTCCCTCAAACGCTAAAGTCCCATAGTATATATAGAGTTGTGGAGGGTCAAAGGAAGGTAAGAAGTCTATAAATGATAATGCAATCTAGCTACAACAAGTGTTTCTAAAACTAGGATATAAAACACATGAACTGCAACATTCTGTGTAGAACATGTACAATCCAGCATTTTATAAGCTCCAGAAAGGCCACATGTTTTGCCACATTGATTGCTAAAATATTCTCCCATTAATGGTGGATTAAGAGTAAACAGGCTGTGACCATGCCAGCGACTGCTTCGCGTGAAGTCTAGAAGGCCAAATGCACGAGCGAAGAAGGCTATGGCAAAATGATGAATCCGAGAAAGGATACTTGACTTGAAAACACCAAAGCAAAAGCAAAAGCAAAAGCAAAAAGGATAAGGAAAATAGAGTCACCACTTAGTCTATTTAAAATCAGAAGACAAGGAAAATCGAATATAAAGAAAAAATGCAATAAAAGCAATGCAAATATGCAAATGTGTTGATCCGTGCCACATGGATGTGACACATAAGTCATTGTGTGCCATAGAAAAGGTAAGGACTCTAGTTACATATGGGAAAGGTGTGAGGCACCCTCATATACCAGACAGATTGGTCTTTATTGGCTAAACTACTCGCATGTATGGCCAATGCAAATGTATACTTACTTCTTAATGTATGCCTAGTGATGGATGCTCGATGCCATGCCAAAGTGCGAATAAAACATCTAGGGTAGGAAGCCATGCAATCTAATGCTCAACCACACTATATGTGTTTTAAACTAGGGCATTCACTTGTAGGAATCACACTAGTACAATCTTCTAAGGAAGTACGCAAGCTCATCATGCTCGATCTATAAAACTCAAAATAGTAAGCATCATCACCTTAAAGGATGAATGCTAAATGCTAAAACACGTGTAAAATCATGCGATGCCAAATGCCATGTAAGAGTGCAGATAAAACATGCAGGAAAACAGATCAAAGTGCTAGAAAACTAAAATGCATGCAAAGGTCTGCTTAGCTCTGTGATCTGCTCTAGATTTAGCGATCCACGTTGGCCGCCCATTGGCTAGCCACACTAGTGACTTGCAGTTGCGAGTTGCACTAGCTGCCCGCTTATCAGCCCATGCTACAGGTTTTACAGAGTAGGTTGCAAGCTTTGTCATCGCACGATGAATGGAATGCAAACGATTGAAAAAGGCAATGCAATGCATGAGAAGCATGTACGAGCAATGCAAAACATATCTACAGATGAAATGCAAACCAAGGATGCGTGGATGCTTCTCCCGACCTCGTTCATCCACCATTGGATTCTACCAGTGCTCACGACCAAGGAAATCGACCGTGAGCTCCAAGAGCTCTCTACGATGCCACTAGAAGATGGAGGAAGCAAGAGGAAGGAAGAAGATGCAATGTAGATGTAGCGTAAAACCAATGCAGCCCTCCCCCATCCTCACTAAGCCATACCAGAATTCTTGAGCTCGGTCGGCCATGAAAGAGGCCGTGAACGTCGAAGGACTCCCTGGAGCATCCCAGTGGATTGAGGGAAGGAGGCATGCCTGGACAGGTCATGCCTCATGCTCACAGGTTGATGACCTAACATGGGCAAGGAACCCATCGCCGGTAGCCAAGGGATGCATGGAAGACCAAAAAACACAGAGAATTCAAATAGAATAGGTAACGAAGCATCGATGAAACAGTGCATAACAAGAAAACACATAGGGATGCACTACAGGGAGGATGCTCACCTATGAATGAATGTCGATTGTCCTTCTAGCATGCGACTTGCGACGGCTCTATTCCAGGCTTGACGTTGCTTAGCGGCGATGGAGGCCAAAGAGGCAAGGTTGTAGGATTGTTGGAGATGCTTGTGGGTGCTATGGTGTGGGAATGCAGTGGATGTTTGGGTACTTCAGTGGCTATGGGAATGCTAAGAAGGTTGAGGGGTGGTCGAAGTTATGGTGGTTACGGTGGTTGGTGATAGGAGGAGGTTGTGAGGTGAGGGTGGCTCTCCTCATCGGCTGGGTGGCTTCTGGTCCAACAGCAAATGGGTTTGCAGGGACAAAAGGATGGAGCAAAGGCTTGGGAAGGTTGGGGAATGTTGTGGTTTGCAGTCGTCGGTGATGAGAGAGGACAATAGAGCTATGGGATGGTCTCTCATAGATTGGGTTGGCTGGGAACCAACAACCTCGTCAATGATGAGGTGGGAGGAGATAAATAGGAGGTGGGAGTGCATGGAAGACATCGATGCATAACTAACTTGAAATGGAGGGTTGGGATGTGATGAAGAGGGATAGGATTGGGTTTAGGATTAGGATGAGGGGTATGATAGTCCCTTAATGTCAAGTACACGCTTAAACCCGTGCGAGCCAATAGGAAGCGAGGATATGGTGGTCCAAAAGTAAAAAGACCAGTCTATCCCTCTATAATTCTATTACTGACTCAAGATGTCGTGCTAACAACCGATGCTGGCCATCCATAGTAGCCATCCACGCTAGATAGTCGGGGTAGCTATCTGCACTAAATAGTTGCGGTGGCAATTTGCGATGGTGACCCACGCTAGACCAATTGTTGGGCCTACTGCTTGGATTTCAGGCCCGTTTCCTTGCATGTCAGACTACCAAAAGGGTTTGGGCTAGTTTTGGGGGTAGGTAGGTTTTGATGTTGGGAAACGCCTCACTACAATTGAAGCAACCTCTTTTGAAGGAGTCCATCAATGAGTGACGACAAAATTAGGGTCTCTACACATATTGTATTAAGTCCACGCACGATCTAAGGAATCACCTTAAAGGACATAATTAGAATTCAAAAATATTCCATAAAAAGAAAAGTAGGAAGCACACAAGGGCTCAACTATCATATGTAGAACGCATTCATTTATGCGACTTATATAAAACACAACATATGTAGTGTTTTAACCCTTAGGCTGGAAACTTGCTAAATTCGGTGTCAGATCAAATACACTCAATTGGGTCGTTTAAATTAGTTAAGATGATCTTAAAATAAGGAATGTGGACTCGTCCAAGAAAATGAAAAGTTAACTTGAGTCCAAAAAAAGAAAGTTTAACTAGAATTGGAGAAGAACAAAAATGGTACTATAAAACATGGCTCATTGGGCATTCAACGTAGAACGCATAGATGTCTACGTTGGATATGAGTTTAACACTATAAGAAAAATAGGATTTTACGAGGACGTATGTCCTTGTAGAGTCCTCGCTACTTCCTCACAAAGTTCTCATTGTAGGCTATATGGAGGACATGGCGAGAACTATTTATCCCAAGAAAACAAATAATTCATTAAATCGATATTACGATGACATATCCTCGTAATGTGCTAGTTATACTATAGTAAGGATATTGCAAGAAAATAATTCCTCGCAATATCATCGCTATATCCTCAATATCTTCTTGCAATTTGCTCACTAAGTGCTCACTAAATATGTAATGAATCTATTGTCATTCTAGAATTAGCGAGGACATTATGAGGAAATGTCCTCGCTATTTCCAATTTAGGAACTGTATTAGCGAGGACTTAGTGACAACTCGTTCTCGCAATGTCCTTGCTAATTCTAGGCAGTAAAAAAAATAAAACAATATCATTAATGACATAGATTAATATACCAGCTAAAATGACATTGAAATGCATTCACAAATATATTAAATTACACATACAGTACACATCCACAACTTTTATTAAAAAAAGTTTCAATTGATATTACAATGTAAAGTTTTACACATCTATTTGTTCACAATGTTGATGATAATACAACACCAAAATGATGTAATACAAGTCATTCGATATCATACAAGTCAAAACAATATAATACATATCATTTTCTTCGAGAACCAACTTACTTTCCTTTACTTTTTGAGGAAGATAGATGAAACGATGACCATGTGTAATACAGTAACGTCCCACATTTTCCACAATAATTTAAAACAAATTAAATTACGGGAAAATTAAACTAAACAGAAAATATCTAACTACCAGGAACCTATGTGTGCAGCTAAGAGACTCCAAACTATATGCACTACACTAACCCTCTGCATGCCTACACCTGTAAACCAAAAACACAAGGAAAACACATAAGTGACAAAAGTCATCCAGTACGCACCCCAAAGGAAAACAGCAGGAAACAAAATCTTACTTGATTTTCTTTTAAATTCATTTCGCAAACCATTTTTCAAAACCTCACAAACCAGACCTACATCAACCAAAACCACAACTGGGGCTCTACTAGCCCAAAACCACAAGTAAAGGCCCTCAATGGCCAAAACCGCACACAGTGAGTCGGGAAGCCCGGCGCCAGGCAACCAAACTCTGGCCGCATGTAGTCCACCGAAGAGCAACCAACAGCGTTTGCACTGCCATGATGTGTCACCTTGTGCAGGAGCCACGTCATCCCATGACTCACAAAGCCAACTCCTCCTTGGGAAGGCTGTCCTGTCTTTTAGGACTCTACCAACTACAGGGCAAGCGTCCCACCCACACTGGCCACCACAGGGTACGCTTCCTCACGGCGTCCTCCACACACGATGCTCAAGAGGAAGTATCATACCTCCACACTCGACAACACCCGAGTCTTAGTACTCACATCGACAACAGGAGTATCATACCTCCCCGTCATGCCAGAAGACACCTCAATTCGTGGACCACAATCCTAGCCTCGAGATGACAATCAAGGAGTCTCATACCTCTAGGACCTGATGTCCCTCGGCCTCAGGTATCTCAGCCTCCGACCTCAACTAAGGAGTCGCGCCCAACCACTCGAGAATGTCGTCACATTCACTGGTCCTGACGACACGGTCCCACACTGTCTCGGCCCCCATATAGGAAACTAGGAAAACCATTTTCCAAATTTTCCAACTATCACTTTGAAATCCACATTACAAAACCATTTTATTACTTTGAAAACTCTTCCAAAACCTCAGCAAAATGGCGCATTAGGTGTCCCAAGGGACCACCACTAACGGCCCACAATCCCATCTTATAGGGACAAAACAAACAAATTTGGAAAACCCTTGGAAATTAGATTTTAAAAACATATTTGGGCCCTGATTCGGCATGCCGAAATCCACTGAATCGGTCGACAGGAAGGATTCGACAGGCTGAATCGACCGGAGGACCAAAACTGTTAGAAAAACGGTATGCCGAACAAATTCGGTATACTAAATTCACGGATTTGGTATGCCGTTTTCACTTCGGTATGTTGAATTCCGCGAATCCCAGAAAACGGCCCAAAACCTTACTTTTCAAAATCGCCCAAAGTGGGAGCTCCGATCAGGCTCCTCAAACAAGTACCAAAAATCTCACATAAAACATAAGATGTAGACCCTCGAGTGTACTCCAAATCCCAACAAACAAAACCAAAATCCATTCACCATGCATCAAGATATAAAATCGCAATGGCATAAGGGTCGAAACGACCCAAAACTCAACCATCGGCATAAATGCCCATAAATCCATCATAAATTCTCATAAAATCACAATAAATTCTAGGAATGTAAATTTACCTAGATTCAATGCAATCCTATTAATTTCTACCATTTTCATGCTCTCTATTACAGGGATTGGAGATGCGTACCTGAAACGAACTCCGGCAAATCCTCCGGCCAACTCTGACGACCACGACGTCCACAGGGCTTCCTCGACCTCAAAGACGTAACTCCAAAGCTTCCCACGCCGCAACAAGTTGCCGCAAGCCACCACACGCCTCCGTCGACACGCAAGCACACCGAACAAAGGAAGGGGACATCGGGGAAGAGGGACAAGAGACGGAGAGTGAAAGAGAGAGAGAGAGAGACGAGAAGGAGGTGGAGTGAGATGGGTGGAGGGAGAGAACGAGTGGAAGGAGAGGAAGAAGAAAAGAAGTGACGTGCTCAGGATAGGAAGACGCACAGAGAAGGAGAGGAGGAGTGGTGCGGAAGAAGAGTCGTCGGCCACGCATATAAATATGCGCCCCAAGGTGGTAGTTGCATGCATGCATGCACAGTGCAACCACCAGCCTCCTACACGAGCTAACAACCGCACCGAACTCTCCCACCAATCAACCCACAACGCAGGCCCCACACGGACCCCACACCCAGGCCCACACAAGCACAGTGCCATAATGCACAGTTCAACCACGTACAGGGACACGTAAACAAAAGCCGGCCCATGAGGCCCAAGCCCAAAAGCACAAATCCACACAACGGGTCTCGGAACAGCAACACCCGTCCAAAAATAAAATTCATAAAAATGTAAATAATTACAAAATGAATTTTACGGGTGTTACAAATACTCCTCATAATCTTCCTCGTCGCCACTTGACAAATCAATTTCCTACTTGTTCTCGTATCTTCTAATTATAAAAAACAAACTTATAATATATTATGATGGATAATATTTATATTATAATGTTGAATTCAACATGACAATTAATGCATATCAAAAATTTTAAAACTAAATAAAACTTTACCTTACAAATTGATCCTACAAAACATGTATTTTATCTTTTATTTCATTCCTTATTTCTGAGCGTATTTGGGCTCTTAAACCCTCCTATATTGTAGTCACCATCTGTAACAACTGGGAACTGAAAAAATTAGGATCAAATGAAGCAAAAGCCTGAGTGAAAAATTGATACTTTACAATAGAAGCCAGAGAAGAACCAATAATAGACTCATTTGAGTAGTATAGATCAAGACCACACAAGCCTTGCTTTCTTGATGAACTACCCACGTTCTTTTCTATCGAAACCTATTTCCAAAGTTTCTTATCAAAGACTAGGTGTTCATCAACATTGTCGTCCCAATATTTTTCTTAATACAAGAAAGTTGTAACACCCGGCTCGATTATTCATTATTATTATAAACCATAAATATTTGAGTTAATGGTTATTAATGGATAATCAGTCATTTGTGGTGCTTGTGGTGGTTTGTTGGCCCTCTGTGCACCTGTTTGTGCTTGTGAGACCCAGTGTGGAATCTGATCAGGCTTGGCACAGTAGCCTTGGGATGCATGCCTGTCTTTTTCTCCCTCATTTATAAGTCTCTCTCTCTCTCTCTCTCTTCTCATTTTATTTTTCTTTTCTCATTATTTTCCCCCACCTCTCACATGGCCTCCAATTTTTTTTCCTCCTCATTTTCTTGTCCTCTTCCATTCTCCTCAGACCCACGAGACCTACAACCCATAGCCTCGTCCTATCTTCTCATGGCAGACCTGGCAAAGCTGTGGTGACCAGCAGAAGACCAGGGTTTGGCAGGAGGATGAGGATATATAGCGATGGTGGTAGTGCTTTGGAGGAAGATGAGAGAAGAGAGGGAGAAAGAGGGTGTTGTTTTGAGAGAAGAGAGGGAGGGCTCGAGCTTATGCTGTGAGAGAGGGATTGTGTGGGGCTATGCCTGGTGGCTAGAGAGCATGTCGTAGGTCGAAGCTCACTGAAGGAGCAGGAGCATCTTCTAGAGGAGCCTACCGCTAAGTGACTGCAAAATCGGGGTGTCTACAGATGCCCCTCCCTGAGCGAGGTCGAGGGACGGATGGAACCGAGACCGATGCTCAGGGTTGATAAGACACCCCGCTTGAGTCTGCGGGAGAGTAGTATTTATTATAAGGCCGTGAACCACTTATTCGGCGGATATACCGAAAGTCATGATTTGGGGCCATGCATGATGCTGATGCAAAGGGTTGACCCAGATGTCTGGATGCTAATGCAACGGATGATGCTGGTGACAAGTAGGTAACCTGCCAGCTTAGGCAGGGGAGCGTGAGGCATTTCCATACTCGTACCAAGGGAGGCCAAGACGGTCGGACTCATCGCACGACAGAGGAACCTCGCAAATGGCAGACCTTTTTTGCCTGAAAGGATGCACGGCAAGACATCAGACTCGTCGACAGAAGAAAGACTGATGACGGACGTCAACCAGATAGTTCGGGGTATCAACCCGAGAGAAGGGGCATTAGATAAGACTATCAAACCTAAAAGCTAATGGATAGGGCATGGTAAGTTGACGGACCTACCGACCGAATAGTTAGGGCTATCAGCCCACTCCAGACAAGATGACGGTTGTCAACCGGATAGTTTGGGGTATCAGCCCGAGGGAAAAAGGAAGATAGACAGCTCTGATTCCGTCTGTTCAAGAAGGAACTCAAAAAAAAAAGGGGTGGCACTGAGATTCATCCGTACGGATAGAATCTGGGATCGGACAATCTAGACTCCGTCCGATATTCTAAAGGAAGAAGGAAATGGGCATTGAATCCGCCGGTTAGGGTCGGAATTCGAAGGCAAAAGGTAGCACCGAGATTTGTCTGTACTGATAGAATCTGGGATGGGACAATCTAGACTCCGCACGGTGGTCTAAAGGAAGAAGGAAACGGGCCTTGAATCAGCCGGTCAGGGTCGAAATTCCAAGGCAAACGGTCGCACCGAGATTCGTCCGTACGGATAGAAACGGGGATGGGACAATCTAGACTCCGTCCGGTAGTCCAGAGGAAGAAGGAAATGGGCCTTGAATCCGCCGGTCAGGGTCGGAATTCAAAGGCAAAAGGTAGCACCGAGATTCGTCCATACGGATAGAATCTAGGATGGGACAATCTAGACTCCGTCTGGTAGTCTAAAGAAAGAAGGAAATGGGCCTTGAATCCGCCGGTCAAGGTCAGAATTCAAAGGCAAAAGGTAGCACCGAGATTCGTCCGTACGGATAGAATCTGAGATGGGACAATCTAGACTTCGTCCGGTAGTCTAGAGGAAGAAGGAAATGGGCCTTGAATCCGCCGGTCAAGGTCAGAATTCAAAGGCAAAAGGCAGCACCGAGATTCGTCCGTACGGATAAAATCTGGGATGGGACAATCTAGACTCCGTCTGGTAGTCTAGAGGAAGAAGGAAATGGGCCTTGAATCTGCCGGTCAAGGTCAAAATTCAAAGGCAAAAGGTAGCACTGAGATTCGTTCGTACGGATAGAATCTGGGATGGGACAATCTAGACTTCGCCCGGTAGTCTAGAGGAAGAAGGAAATGGGCCTTGAATCCGCGGTCAGGGTCGGAATTCAAAGGAAAAAGGTAGCACTAGATTCGTCCGTATAGATAGAATCTGGGATGGGACAATCTAGACTCCGTCCGGTAGTCTAGAGGAAGAAGGAAATGGGCCTTGAATCCGCCGGTCAGGGTCGGAATTCAAAGGCAAAAGGTAGCACTAGATTCGTCCGTACAGATAGAATCTGGGATGGGACAATCTAGACTCCGTCCGGTAGTCTAGAGGAAGAAGGAAATGGGCCTTGAATCAGCCGGTTAGAGTCGGAATTCAAAGGCAAAAGGTAGCACCGAGCTTCGTCCGTACGGATAGAATCTGGGATGGGACAATCTAGACTCCGTTCGATAGTCTAGATGAAGAAGGAAATGGTCCTTGAATCCGCCGGTCAGGGTCAGAATTCAAAGGCAAAAGGCAGCACCGAGATTCGTCCGTATGGATAGAATCTGGGATGAGACAATCTAGACTCTGTCCGGTAGTCTAGAGGAAGAAGGAAATGGGCCTTGAATCCGCCGGTCTGGGTCGGAATTCAAAGGCAAAAGGTAGCACCGCGATTCGTCCGTATGGATAGAATCTGGGATGAGATAATCTAGACTCCGTCCGGTAGTCTAGAGGAAGAAGGAAATGGGCCTTGAATCTGCCGGTCCGGTTCGAAATTCAAAGGCAAAAGGTAGCACCCAGTGTAGACACCCCGATTTTGAGGTAACCCGGAGATGAGTATCCTTATGTTGCTTTGGATGTGATCAGCTCTTAAACCAAGCCCCAAAAACTATTAGCAAGCTAGAACCCCAATCAGAGATTCTGTGAGCTGAGTTGGCGCACCAACCAGGCGCACCTTGTAGGCGCACCTTCCAGGCGCACATTCCAGGCACACCAAGCAAGCGCCCAGCCGTTTCCAGACCGCGACTGTTGACCTTCCATCTTCCGGCTGTTACCTTTGCCAACGAATGTGCTCGAGAATATTCG
>JAMKQA010040244.1:0-12233 GCA_024699735.1 Posidonia australis
GGTTAGCAGACATCCAACCTTCCCATTTGCATCCCATGCATTCATCCTTTTGTGGTTTTCCTCGTCTTTCCCTTAAAAGACTAGGTGGCGACTCCTTCTCTTTTCTTTTCTTTTTCTTTTATCCTATCCTTGCGCCTTCGCCGTCTCGGCATGACTGTGGTCTTCTCCCCACCCCTCCCTCCGGGTCGGGCATGGTCACACTTATCTTCTCATATCATTTATCTTTGCAACACTTATCCACAATGACATTCATGCGTCCCATTTAGGGCAATGGTGATTACTATGCCCGATCATTTTGACCGACGGTCCAAGATTCACATAACGTAACTAAGCCCATTTACATTAATTTTTGCCCTTGCATTTCATTTACATAAGCATAGCATTGAGCATTCATACATATACTTAGACTTAGTAAGCATACATGCATCAGCATTGGTGACGCACAAGCGAGCGATTAACCTAGAAAGATCGATTTCTCGAGCGTATGGGGGTGCCTAACACCTTCCCCATGCGTAACAAGAGTCCTTACCCTTTTTCTGGCCTGCGATGACCATTGTGTCATATCCATTAGGTATGGAGCATCCAAAGCATTCATACATTCATTTGCATTCTTTTTACATAGTTTGTCTCACATTTTGTTGCATCCGATTTTCCTTGTCTTTTTTATTTTCAAATGATTAGGTGGCGACTCCATTTTGTTGTTATCTTTCTTTGTGTTTTCTATGGTGTTTTTGAGTCGAGTATCCTTCCTCAAATTCACCATCTTTACCATGACCAATATCAATTCCTCGTGCACTCCATCACATGAAGGAGTTCAAATTCAACATGGTCACAATATTGAAGCCCAAGATGACATATTATCTAGATAGAAAATTCCACAGTGTTAGTCACTTGATGACATGGCTTCAAATCCTAGTCGCCTGTATTTGTGGCAATTGGTTATGTCGCCTCCTACTATGGTGTCTAGGCTTGTCGCCTACCGTATGGGTAACATCCTGGTCTCTTGCATTTTACCCCCTATCTTTTATGTTAAATCAATAGAGATTCCTTAAAGGTCTAGAAAATATTCAAAAATTGCTTGAAATCATAAAAACATCTTCTTTATGTTCAAAGTACTCAAATCTACCACCAATTTTAATAAGGTTATAGTGTTTGCTCTGCCATAGCTACCGACTCGCATCAAAAACATCCAAGGGACTCAAGCCTACCACCAGCTCAAGCATATTAGCTTTGCCATAGCTAACAACCTTGAATCAAGTAAAATCAAGAATTTTTTTTAAAGAAAATCATGAAAAATCTGAAAAATAAGTCAAAGATCCTTAGCCATATGATCTAGGGTGCTTCAATGTTTCTTATCATAGATAGACTCTAAGAAATGCGAAAATGGGATATCTACAATACTATTCACCATGGATGATTCAAAATCGAAGGAGTCAAGAGGAGAGAAGCAGTGGCATCTTTATTTTGATGGTACCGTTAACAAGAAGGGGATGCGCATTGGCGCATTATTAACAACATCGCTAGGCTAGATGATCCCGTATGCTAGAAGTTGATCTCCAGGTGCACCAACAATGAGGCAAAATACGAGGCATGCATCCTTAGGCTCCAAGCCACCCTTGAACGTGGTGTGCGCAAGTGCAAGAACATGATGATGCCATGCTAGTCATCTCACAAGTCAATGGAAATTGGAAAACAATGGATCTGAAACTCATGTCGTATCACACTTATCTCCTAAGGCTCATGGCATAATTTGAAGAAATCCACTTCTCTTTCATGAAAAGAGCAAAGAATGCCTACGCTGACACCCTGATGTTGTTAGCATCCTAGCTTTCAATAATAGAGGATCATGTAGTCGACGTGTCAGTCATCTGTGTAGATCAGCCTACACACTACATGAGTATAGAAGAGATGGATATAGCAAAAGAGCTTCCACGGTACCATGACACTAAAGCCTTCCTAGAGACCGAGATCCTTCCCTCTAATGTCTCAGTTACAGATCAGAGAACCATGGTGTGGCTAGCATCAATGTATGTGCTCATGGTCGAACATTTATATAGAAGATCATACAAACAAATGTTTCTGCGATGCTTGAACAAAAAGGAGGCCGATGCCATGATGCTACAAATCCACACTGGAACGTGTGGGCCACATATGAATTGGGTGCTATTTGCCAAGAAGGTTATGCTACAAGGACTACTATTGATCAACCATGGAGGCAGACTATTGCCAATTTGTTTGAAGATATCATGCCTACCAGATCTACGGGAACTTGATCCATGCTCCCCTACAACAGCTGCATAAACATGTCATCTCCATGGCCTTTCTCAACCTAGGGAATCGATGTCATTGGTGCCATCCATTCAACAACTTCTAATGGACATAATTTCATCCTAGTGACCGTCAACTACTTCACCAAATGGGTAGAGGCGGCCTACTAGAAGACTGTCACAGCCACAACGACAAAAATGATCCTTTGGAAAAACATCATAGTCTAGTATAAGTTCCCACACACTATTATCTCAGACAATAGAAAGGATTTCACAACCAAAAGGATCGAAGACTACCTACAGAACTTTGACATCAAACACCATCGGTCCTCTCCATACCACCCGTAAATGAATGGTGAGGTTGAGTTAGCCAACAAGAACCTCACTAAAATACTAAAGAAGATAGTAGAGACTCACAAAGATTGGCATGAGAAGCTCTTGTATGCATTGTGGGCCTACAAAACCTCTGACTAGACATCTACAAGGGTGACTCCATATTCACTAGTCTACGGCATTGAGGCGGTACTACCCATTGAGGTAGAGGCCCATCCCTCAGAATCTTAAGAGAAGCTAAACTAGAGGAAGCTCAGTGGAATGTAGATCGCTTTGCTCAGTTGAACTTGATCGATGAGTATAGGCTATAGGCCATGCATCATGCTCCATGTTACCAAAAGCATATGGCTAGATCATATAAGAAGAAAGTCCAACCTAGGAGCTTTGTACTAGGGGACCTGGTTTTACATGCCATTCATCTTCCAAACACCTGTGGCAAGTTCAGACCTAACTGGCATGGCTCGTTCATCATCAAGCGAGTATTCTCCAATGGCATTGTAATCCTCGAGGATATGGACTAGGTGGAGCAATCAGAACTAGTCAATGCATGCAACTTGAAGAAGTACTATCAATGACTAGAGGTCGTATCATTACTTTGCAAAGCTGACATCTTTGTTGCATCTTTTGTCTTCTTATTATATTCATGCATCTATTTCGTTCTATCTCTACATTCATGCCTTGTTCAACATTCGCTCATGCATCCATGCTTCCTTTATTTACTTCTTTTGCTTTTGCACACTAGCATGAATAACGTCCACCATCATTAGCATAAGCATCACTCAATGACAAAAATAAAAAAGACTAGCCTGTAGGAGGGATCATCACCTCCTCAAAAGAAACTATCTAGATGGCCTAGTAAGAGAGGAAGCCACTACTCACCATGAGCCAAGCAAAGCAGTCAAACCCTCTAGGGCCAAACACCTTTAGAGGGAGATAAAATGCTAGGACAAGAATAAGTATGTGAGCTAGAAAAGTCATATGTGTGAATGCACAAAAATAAATTAGAAGACACAAGTTGAAGACAAAAGGTAGCCCTAGAGGAAGAGGCATGTAGAGTAGCTCTATCGCCCATGCCAAAACTAGGAGAGGAGTCGAAGTATGCTTGGGAAATGCACAATTGTCCAAGGGATTTGCCCCTCTTCTTTGCAGCTCTCCCACCATTGCACCAGGCTCTATTACCTCCAAAATAAGGGAAGAGTGAATCTACATGTTTATGAGAGAGGAAAAAATAGATTATGCTGAAAAAGTAGGTGTGAGGCCTTGGGAGTTCGACATGGAGCCAGGACCTCATTGCCACCCACCAAATCGCCACTCAACCGTGACATCTCACCCTAGAGAGCCATCAATCACCTAGGTGTTTAGATAGGATCCTTTGAGTCAAGGGATTCTCCCAATCCCACATTAAGTAGGCAATAAAAGTCTTCCAAAGCTTAGGGCAATACAATACAATACTATGCATACATCATTCACCTGCATCTCAATCTACTACTTCCACACTCTTTCAAGGCTTTGCAAGCTCTTGCTTCATGTTAACTAGGGGCAAGTAAGCTACATTTATGGTTATGACTCACAAGAGGATACCTCTGACCAGGGGCATGTCAACTGCTATTGGCAAAGCCCACCAATGTCTTCTACCAAGGGCATGTTGGCTTCCTTTTGGTTAGACCTCATTGGCCATTCATCTTCAACCATGGGCATGTCAGCTGCTTTCTGGTAGAGTTTCTCTAACCATTCATCCTCAACCACGGGCATGTCAACTTCCACTTGGTTGAACAACATTTAGTTGACATCTTCATGAGAAGGAGGACAAATATCCAACAAAATCAAGTGTCATGACCTTCCACTCAGAGCATGTCAACAATGACATTCAAAACAAGCCAAGCATAGTGGAGGTGCAAACACTTATAACAGAAGATTTTTTGAGTCACACTAATACTCTAAGTAGCCATAAAGGAAGATTGCCCAAATAGCTATCACTTTGGAGGGGAGTTGGAGAACCTCACAGCCTCTAACATCTGAAGGTTGCGGCAAGGCTGTGCAAATGAGTCATGTGGATGAGGTGCACAGATGGGCCAAAGCAGGTTGTCAGATCAGTTAAGTTGCTTTCTACTTTCTTTTTTGAGTAAAGCACATGACAAGCATACATGAGAGAGAATGAGTAGATAACATAGAAACATAATAATGCCTAAACCAACTCTCAAGGCTTCAGCTAAAATGTCTTGATACAAGATCCCATGTAATAAGGAAAAGACACAGTACATCCAATCATAGCATCCATAATGGGTCATCAATCATCAAAGCCACTCTGGGGCCTCTTGGAACTGTCGATGTCACTAAACAAGCGTGCACCTGATGTGATCTCGCTAATTGGCCAGGTCTCATAGATCTAAGTCCTATATCCTGGACTACAACTAGAGCCCTCCACTAAGGTCAGATCAGGACAATGAATGCAGATGTGCAACCAACGAGCAAGCTTAGTTGTCATTTTCACTGAGTTGAGAGGATACAGTTGAAAGAACTTGGGCATCGGACTCTGCTCAAAGGCATCATGATAGAACTTGAATTGTCGTAGAACATGGACAGGGTGGTACTCAACCCCCTAGTGAAACCAAGCAGCACTATCAGCCTCATGTCAACATTGTTGAAGAACACAGCAAACAGCTCGGCAGTAGACGGGATGATCCACCAAGTCACTTGATCCTTGATGAGGTTTGCCAGCCATTGATAGAACTCATGGATGCTCGAGAAAGTCTGGGCATGTCTGCTACTGCAATACACATCGAAGGCAGACCACTAGGGGTGTAGAAACTCCACACCTATGTGAGCCACCTGCTAGACCTATCAAAACAGAGAGTTAGCGAGCAAAGCCGCATAAATGATAGCTGAATTGACACAACTTTACTTACACTACAGCCCTACAGTCATAGAAGTGGCAACATCGATACAAAACTTGATCTAGGCGATGATATGTTTCAGCCAGAATAATGGGAGACAAGTTGAGCTACCGAGTCACCATAGCCAAAGCAATTTCCACTACCTCATTAGCTACAGTCATCCGATCCTGACTGAATATCAGCTCTCCAAGGAAGTACGTGTCAAACCTGTCGAGCCATAGATCGTTGCTCAGCTCAGCTTGCCTCTGCATCATCTTGTTGAAATAGTCTAGGCGAAGCATGGTGGTGGAACCATCCATACATATCTACCTTTGTTTGCAATCAACAGTGCATAACTCAGTCAACTGGCTCAAAACAACAACATAGCCATCTCAGTGCATGAATATGGGAGGACCTAGTAGCTTTGGTATGCCACAAATTCGTGGACTTTTTCTAGAGTCAGTGTCAGCTCGATTTCACCAAATTTGAAAACATGGTTTGACGGTTTCCAAAACCGCACGGTAGTGCACAACAAGCATCGGCTGAATTCGACGTTTCCGATGTCTAGAAGTGTAGAGGAGATCCCCCCATAGTCAAAGCCTCTCCCAATCACCGGTAGTATGCTCACCGATCCAGGATCGTAGTGTGTCGGTGTAGTGGACCGACGTAACAATTGTAGGGTATCTCTATCCATTGAAAACTAGAAAATGGGAGCACATTCTGAGATCAAGAACTGCAATGGCATGGAGATAGAGTAGAGGAACAAGGATAGACTTGGAAATGTGTGCAACTCAGCCAAGCAAAGTAGCCCCTTACTATGGCAGGAGATTGCTAGAAAATGGAGCACGGAGGCCGCCAACACCGTGGGGGGCTGTAGGAGCCAAGGAAAAGGTGCAGCAACCCTAGGGAGACTCAAGGGCATGGAGTGGAATCTAACCAAACAAGGTTTATGAAGACCAGCCCCATTATATGGCCTCCAGCTTGGATGACTAGATGCCTTGACGCAGTGGGGAACAGCTGTGTCCTGATAGCACACATAGGTTGCATGGGTAGGGGCACGGAAAAACCAAACAGTTTTACAGGGATCAGTCCATTTTCTTTGCTCGCCCTAATAGTGCAAGTTGAAGTAAAACACAGTAAACCACAACATGGCACATACATAGACAAGGAACAATCACACATATAGTTTCCAAGCTAGGCAATTTCATCATAAAAGTTGTGTAATAGTTGGCAATAGTCCATGCATTGTTCAAAGTTTTATAGATTTGTTACAAGACAAAAGTAAATAAACAATAGTTTCTAAACAGTTTAATCCAAACCGTGCTCCTCCTCCTCTAGGTGTGCCTCCCCACTCTATGCAATGAGAACAATTTGGTGATCAACCCTGCGGCGTAGTCGCCTTACAATCCTAACAGAAGCTACCTGAGCATGTGAAGGGCCAAGGGCCAAGTTGGAAGCGCCAGCTGGATCCTCATTATTGGAAATGTTTGCCTCCTCCAACTTGAGGCTAAACTCACCACGACCCCACAATCACCTCCGCTTGAGGGCTTGTACCCAAAAAATGTAGTAGTGGGTCAGTAATAGGCACTCTATGCATATAAATTATAAACTCATAAAATAAGTAGTTATTTAATAGAAAAGACTGGGTTGAGGGAAATACCTCCAAGAATGCCTCCCACTACACCTAAGAAAACAGAGAAAATGTCAGAAACTAGGTGATATCATACAGAAAGCGGGGGAATGGCTACAAGTTACATTGATAGGGCAAAGGATCTTACCTTGGCTTGCTGCATTCGCTTGTAGAAGTCACCCATCTTGTCCTGAAATCTTTGCAAACAGACACAAGCAAACATGTGAGAACCTTGCATATCAAGAGAAAAATAGGTCTAGCATCATAGAAATTGCAGTGACCTGGGCCCAACCCTCGGTGAACCACATCTCTCTCTAATCCTCCCGCAGCTCCTCGGTGAATAGATGCAGCTCTCCTGCTCGCTCAAAACAAGTCGAGGTACTCATCATACTCTATTGTGTGGAAAACATGATAGCTCCTCTCGACAAGCGCAACAATAGTTACAAAACGTGCTATCGCATGAGTAGAAACCTAGGACTCCATGTCGCTAGTAGGTGCAAGAGGAATGCTAAACTCATTTGAGTACTGATGTTGGACGCACCCAAGCAGATAATAGGTCGACTACTTGAAGTAGTAGAACTTCACCTACTTTTGCCTCAATGCTCGAGCAAAGTCTAGGGGCCCCCAATCGATCCACTCATACAGCTCAAATGGCCATATGTCTACATAAAACACCGAAGTAGACAACAAGTGTTAGAATAGTGAATTTATAAGCATACTTATCAAACAAGAAAGGAAAGCAGCTGAAACACACTTGCATCATCAATGGTTAAGAGATCAAGGTGATACTAATAAGCCTCGTAGCTGTATATGCCCTAGGTGACTTGGTGGTCGGGCTCACACCTCTAGCGAGGAAGAGGTCGTGGGTTCGATTGGAGGTAGAAGTAGTGACCCCACTCCACATGCTCCATCCACCAATACTGCAAACACAAGTCAAGAATTTAGTAAATTGCAGTTAAATGATAAAAGACAGAACAAATTATGAATACTTAATGTCAACAGCAGGTATAGCCCAACCTTGTAGCACTGGTTCTTTCGAACCACGTCATCCAACCTATAGAGTAGATACATGTAATTGGCATCACCCCAGTCGTAGCGGTCCAACTTGTCCACATCAGTGATGTAAGTCAGCCAACCAACTGCCACATAGTAACCAAAGGTGTCACAGAAAATCAACCCAAGAAACTCTAAAAGGAAGTAATAGAGAATGATGCCAGCCTCTCGCAATCTTAGAGCTGGATCTAATCATAATTTATTCCACTCCCACATCCAGTTGTAGCAGAAGTAATAGGAAGAATGGGTTAGAGGAGGGCATTGTTGGCCTTGCAACCGTGGAACCTTGGAAAAGCCTTTTGTGGCCTTCTCAACTATAGGCTCTTTGTCGAAGCCTAGTCTGGTCATTAGGGTCTAGTGGTGGGGTAGGATTTCCATCTCACCAAAAGGAATGTGAAATGTATGCATCTCGTAACGCCACCACTCTGCTAGGGCCCAGAAAAACTGGTAATGTCTGTCGATGGTGCAAATCTAGAGAATGCCCCTAAATGTACTATGATGTAGTAGAAAATCCTTCAGGAAACTGGGGGGACACTCGAAGAGTGTGAGCATGGGCACCTAGAGGCATCTCATCCCTTGACCAGTATCGCCCGCTTGCCAACCAATAGTAAAAGAATAAGTTACTATATATGTTTCTATCAAATCAAAAAAATGTTAGTGTAGACACCCTGATTTTGAAGTCACTTGGCAACAGGCTCCTCTGGTTGATGCTCTGGTCGCGACCACCAATACCCTAGCCCACACAAGCCCACATTAGCCCACCTGACCCAATTAAACCTAAAATCCAGCAAATCAACCTAAGCCCACTTAATCCAGTCAAAATCCCCTTAAAAATCCAATAAAACCCTAATTTAACAAATAAAATCCATTTAAACCACTTTAATCCATTTAATTTCAAGGAAAAAAACTCTAAAAACCTTAAAGTTACTTAATTAAGTTAAAAAAAACCTAATTCAAACCAAAAACTTTAATTAAATTAAAAACCATGTCTAAAATTTAAGAAAACCTAAATTAAAAAACCAAAATTCCTAAAAAAACCCCAAATTAATTAAATCACAAAAAAACCTTAAATTAATTAAATCACAAAAAAACCTAAAATGATTAAAATCCTTAAAACCCTAAATCATTTAATTAATCCTAAAAAACCCTAACTTAAAATCATGTAATTAAACTCAAATTAAAGACACTAAAAACCCTAATTTAAAAACAATTAAACTTCAGAATCATAAAATCAAAAAAATAAATAAAATCACGAAAAAAATCAGAAATTTAAAACAAAATAAAAAAAACTTAAAACAAAATCAAAAACTTAAAGTAAAACCAAAATACTAAAATAAAAACCCTAAAACAAAAAAACTCAAACCCTAATTAAAATCACTTAATTAAACTTAAAATAATAAAATTCAAAACCTTAATCTAAATCACAAAAAAATTAAAACAAAAAAAACCAAAACCCTTAATTAAAAATTCTGAAAACAAAACAAATTCTAAAAACAAAATCAAAAAAAAAAAAAGGAGAACTCCCGCGTCATTTGAAATAAAAAAAAAACGAAAAACGGAAAGAATCAAGGGGGACGCGATCTCCGGCTGTCTGCGCGATCTGGGGGAGATTTGGCGGATTTTCCCATTCCCCTAAATGGGAGAGGAAAAGAGCCTTGTGGTCCCGGAACGAGAGGAGGGAGGGAGGATCTTTTTTTCGTCCCCTGAGCCAGCCACCCCAAAGCACGAAAAACCCCTCGAGCAACCAGCAGGAAGACCCTCTCGCACCAGCCAGAACGACCCAGCAGCAACCGTCCCTGACCGTTCCCCCTGACGAGAGAAGCCACGAGCCACCTCCTCTCGCACCAGCCAGAAACTACAAGCGTGAGCCACTAGCAAACGACCTTCCCAAGCACTTGCGAACCACGACCCAACGCAACCAGAACCAAAGCCGCCGGAGGAGGTTGCCGTCAAGTCGTCGGAGGAGACACCCCACGCGACAGGTAATCCTTCACCCTATCATTTCCTTTCATCCGTAGTAGGCTTATAGGTTGTAGATCTATCCTAGGTCGCGTCGGAAGGGCCTTCCCCTCTCCTTGCTGGCCGCCAGCACTCCTCCGGTGATGGGTTCACCATCGCCGACGGAGCCCCGCCTGCGGGCAGGCCCCTCGGGGGCCTCTCCGCCCCCTTCCTCCTCCTCTCCTCTCCTCCTCTGTGATCCCGTCGCCGGAAGAGCCTCCGCAGCCCCACCTTCGCCATCACCACCATCGACGACGCACGCCACCGAGCATCCCACCAGCGCACACAAGTCCGCGTCGCCCCTCGCCAACGGCCCAGGAAGCTCCGCGCTTCCCCCACGAGTCCGCCGAGACTCTCCACGCCGCTCCGCCTTCGCTCCGAAGCTCTACGCCGACCCAGCCACCGCAACAGTCCCCTCGCCGGAGCGCGAGGTGGGAGGAACTCCTGGAACCACCCTAGCCACCCGCGACGCCTCCGTCAGCCTCGTCGTGTCCCCGCGACGCTCACCGGGCCCCGCCGTGCCGCTCCGGAACCTCCAGCCGCCTCCACAAGGATCGCCAGAAATCGCCCCGCGGTCGTCGATGCCGGAGAGGACGATCGATGCTCCACTGTCCACGCGTCCCCGACGCCCCCACGCCTCGCCGCAGCCGTCCGAGCATACCCCCAGCATCCTCAGACTCCCGCGGAGACAACCACACCCCTAGATCCGCGCCATGACTCCCCGAGCGCCGCAGCCACTTGCCTCGCCGGAGAAGACCGCGGCGACAGCCGCTCCGACGCACCCAGCCACCGCGCCGCTCCGGAGCGCCTAGGACCTCCCGATCTCCTCGCCGCGAGCCTCCAGGACCTCAGAGCCGCCGTGCCGCTGCCCTCCGGAGCCTCCAGCCACCTCCAGATCGCTGCCGAAGGTCCTTGACGGTGAGCGAGGTGGGGAGGACGCTCCCGCCGTCGGAGGACACATCCACTTCGTTGGATGCGCTCCTCCTGCCCCCTTCTCGCTTCCCAGGTGGTCTGATCTAAGATCAGGCCATCGGGAAGCACTTTTTAGAACCCCCCTGATGGTCGTCGGCGGCCGTCGAGTTTTTTTTTAATAAAAAAAATAAAAGTCGTGCATTTTAATAAAAATACAGAAGCATAGTTTTTATTGCATTTAGATCCTTTCAGAATTACTTTTAAGTCTATTCATTGCATCTAGGTCCATCCATCATTTTTCTGAAAATGTTTGAATAAAGTTTTAACTGAAAATATTACATTTCTTATCCTGAATTTTTTGAGTAATGTTTTCAGCGTTAAAAACTTGCATAAAAGCCCTCATGTTTTCCGTAAATGTTTGTGAATGCATAATTTTGCTGGTTTAATTGCATTTAAGTCCTTATACTTTCCAGAAACCTCCTAGAGTGTTTATTTTTGTGGTTTAATTGCACAGAAGTCCCTGGATTTCTTTAAAAACTTTCCAGAAGCATGTTTTGATGTGAAAATTGCATGAAACTCCCTGAATATGTTTTAAAAACTTTCCTAAAGCATATTTTCTTGGGTAAATTACATTTTAACCCTCCTTTTTCACTGAACTTCGTCTACATGTTTTAATCTCTGTGTAAATTACACTTTTGCCCTTGTGTTTCTTTTGAACATCCTGGAATGCTTTGTTTGCTAGGTTATTTGCAGTTTAGCCCCTGAACTTCTTTAATATTGTTCTGATTGCCTGTTTTCAATGGTAAAATGACCATTTTGCCCTTGAAACTTCCTACATCATTTCTGAGCTATTTTATTGCATTTTTACCCTGATTTTATGCTGATTTGACATACATTATACACATTAGTGGGTAAATTGCATTTTTACCCCTAGTGGACTTCATTTTCACTAGGGACACCCGATTGACCCCAGATTTGACATGCATGCATGGAATGTGCTTTCTTACATGTTTTCGCGATGATTTGGGCTTCTGGACTCCGATTTTCCTCAGATTTGGGTTTTTTGCACAAAACCCCTGCATTCTTCAGATTTGCACGCGCACTTGCATTTTGCACATTTTTCACATCTTTTTACACGATTTGCTTCCGTCTTCTCTTCCCTGCTCG